>PVKV010006924.1:0-100456 GCA_004027835.1 Alouatta palliata | reverse complement strand
GTATATATCACGTTGGTGTTAGTCCACTTGCCTTGCTGTAAAGGAATACCTGAGGCTGGGTAATTTATAAAGAAAAGAGGTTTATTTGGCTCATAGTTCTGCAGGCTGTACAGGAAGCATGGTGCCAGCATGTGCTTCTGGGGAGGGCCTCAGGAAGCTTACAGTCAGGGTGGAAGAAGAAGGGGAGCCAGTGTGTTATATGGTCAGAGAGGGAGCAAGGAGAGGGAGGTTACAGGCTCCTTAAACAACCAGCTCTCCTGTGAATTAGTGAGAACTCATTCATTACCATGGGGTTGTCTCCAAGCCCTTTATGACACATCGGCCCATATGACCTAAACACCTCCCACCAGGCCCCACTCCAACACTGGAGATTTGGAAGGACACACATCCAAACCACATCAGTGTCTCTTTACTTAAGAGCAAAATATACTCTCTTACATCACCATAGTAAAATTTCACATTTGGGAAATTTAACAGTGGCAAAGTACTTCAATCTCACCTGCCGGCAATATTCCAGATTTATCAGTTGTCCCAACGATGGTTGAAGCACCTTTCCCGCCTTGAGTCCAGCATCACATACGGCATTTGGTTGTCATGTCTCTAGTCTTTTAATCTATATCTGTCCCTTGGCTTTCTCTCTTTCAAAACATTGATGTTTTGGAGAATACAAGTCTTTTCCTTTAAATTGAGGGTCCCTCCGTTTAGATTTTCCTTGTGTTTCATCATGAGCACATTCAGTGTATGGACGCCTGGCCAGAATGCTGCCTACATGACACTGTGTCCTTCTTAGGGTACCAGAGCTGGAGGCACACGGTGTCCATCTGCCCCTCACTAGTGATGTTAATTTTGGTCACCCCATCAAGGTGCTACTCAGTTTCTCCACTTATGGTTAATATTTTCGCTTTCAACCAATCAGCAATCTATAGGAGACACTTTGAGACCATGCTGGTATCCTGCTTCTCATTAAACTTTCCCTTAAGATTTATCATCAACAGGTAACTTTTGCTGAACAGTTATTTACTATGACAGTTGTAAAATGATGATTTTTAAAATGATTTCCTCCAAATTTATCACTTCGTATTTTACTGTAGAGCCCTCTCTTCTTCCCCATTCACCCACCTATACACCTACCCACCTGCACACTGATTCACCCATCTGTCACCCACTCACCCATCCATTCACCCATCATTCATCCACCCATCCACCCACCCATCCACCTATCCATCCACTTGTCCACAGCCAGTCATCCACCCATCCAGCAATCCAGCCAGCCACCCATCCAGCCATCCATCCACTCACTCACCCACTTACCCATCCATTCATCTTTCTTCTACCCATTCACTCACCCATCCATTCATCCTCACATCCACCCACCTATCCATCTACTGATGCATCCACTCATCCATCCATTCACCCACCCATCCATCCATCCACCTACCCATCCATCCACCCAGTATCCATCTATCCACCCACCCATCCATCTATCCCCCATCCATCCATCCACCCAGTATCCATCCATTCAGCCATCCACCCATTCATGTATCCATCTATCCATCCATCCATTCACCCACCCACTTATCCATCCACCCATCTACCCATCCACTCAGCTATCCATCCATCCATCCATCTACGCATCCACCCACCCATCCATCCACTCAGCTATTCATTCATCCATCCACCCCCCATCCATTCACTTATTCATCCATCAACCCTCCCATCCACCCATCCACCTACCCATCCATCTACCCATTCATCCATCCAGTTATCATTAGTATAGATTCATGGAATTCTATTTTATTCATCAGGTTATAATCCATTACTATCCTCATATAGTTTGATGTTCAAATTATCCCAGATTTGGCCAGTGAAAGCCCCTTTAAGCTGGCTCCAGTGACAATATGTATTTTAAATTTTTTTGTAAGTTGAGTATTAGTTATATTAATAAATAATAAGGTAAATTTGATAATTAGGATGACTCAGATTTTAGGGGGAAATTGATGTCCCTGAAGGCATAAAGGAGGCTCAGAAGCAGTTTCTGTGTCCCTAGTTGGCTTCACTGACCTCTGTGCTATCAGAGAGCTTAGGATCTGATATCTACCTCATAATCTTACACTGGAACTGCTGTCTGTGGAAGAATTGCAGCAGACATGGTCATGTTACAGTTAGGACTGAGCAGCAGCAAAGCCAGACTTGAGGCTCCTAGACCTGAGTTTGGAGCGCTGTTAGCTGAATCCAGAGAGCTCAGCCTCCCTGAGCCCTGAAGGGGCCGCGGAGGTGGCCTAGTGGCTGTCAGATGCAGCCTGGCTGGCAGGGAGAAGGAGAATGGGAAAACCACTGCCTCCTCGGTTTGCCGAGCAGGAAGAATCACTATTGTTACTTCTCTTTGCTTTAGGTTGGCTCCCATCATCTGAGACTCCACAGAGGCCTGGAAGCCAACGCCCCTGCTTTTGACAGGTAAGGATTGTCTGACACCATCCAAGCCTGTCATTGTCATTCTCAGGCGTCTTCCTCCCATCAGACACCAGGGATAGGGTGTGACGGGAAGGGGAGGACCCTGAACCCTGAATCTAAATCTGCTTTCACTTTGGTCCTTTAGGCAAGAAGGGAGATTACAAAGTGGGATTTTTACTTGTTCTCAGATTTCCTGAAGGTAAATTAAGAAATGTTCAGGTAGCACTTTCTAATTGTTTTATCTTATCAGCTACTTGCAATGAGGCTTCATCTCTTTGCTCTGGTTAATAAAGGATAATCTAAATTATAGGATATTTGAAGCTGTTTGGTTTTGGTTTTAAAATAATATGGAATAAATAAGTATAGAAAACTATAAAATGAAAAATAAAAATACCCTAAATCCCAGTTACCACTCTCAGAGATTTTACTATTGGTAGTTTTTTACATGTCATTCTAGAAAACAATTTTGGCACTATATATATATAAAAATACAGAAATTGGATCATAACACATCTCCTATTTTTTCGCTTAAGAAAAACTGAACTATTTATAATATGTATTTGAAATAATAGCTTCTTAAAAGATTTGCTTATTTACTCTAAATACTCAATATTTAAGAATTGTCTTAGTGAATGTAATTAAAATTCTCAAAAGTAACGTTTTAAGTGTTTGAATCATTCTACCTGAATCTTCATTGAGACTTTAAATTTGCTTGCATCCTCTTATTAAACATACCACTAGTCACATGAGCCCAGATGTGACCCCCTGATTAGCATGTTACATATACTTTTTCTGTAAAGAGATATACAATCAAGTATACACAAGACCATTGCCTTTTCCAGAACATTATTAGTGTGTCCTAAGCATTCTACACATGAAGTTCTTTTAGTTGACATTGATCTATACTAAATGATCTTAGGAAATAGTAAACATGAAACTGAAAATGAAATTCTACCTGGCTGGACTCAGTGGCTCACACCTGTAATCCCAGCACTTTGGGAGGCCGAGGAGGGTGGATCGCTTGAGGTCAGGAGTACAAGAGCAGCCTGGCTCACATGGCGAAACCCCATCTCTACTAAAAATACAAAAATTAGCCGGGCATGGTGGCGCATGCTTATAATCGCAGCTACTTGGGAGGCTGAGGTGGAAGGATTGGTTGAACTCAAGAGGCGGAGGTTGCAGTGAGCGAAGATCGCGCCATTGCACTCCAGCCTGAGTGACAGAGTGAGACTCCATCTCAAAAAAAAACAAAATTCTACCAGAAGCTGACCCAAAAACAAGAGGAAAGGTCATGCTGGGTTTGCTTCCAAAAGTTAGGAGCTTTCTAAAAAAATGCATACAACTAGCTAAAGTATGTTTGCATAGACGAAAGATTTTTCAGCATCCTGGTAGTGCAGTGTGTAAGATGCGCATACCTGAGAGACTGAGACCTCTCTCTTCTCATAAGCACCCCAGAGGCTGCCTAGCCCCTTGGAAAGCATCCCTAAATCCAGGGGTACACTTAGCAAGTCACAGGACAAGCTGCTGAAAGGGTGAGTCTTTTTCCAGGCAGCTACTGTGTCCAGGAAGTCTCTTCTGTAATGCTTCTTCCCACAGCACTGGCCTAGAGACAGGAGCCCTCCGGTTCCCTGACAGGAGCTGCTGCTTTCGTGTTAATTGCTGACTATGTTCCCCTCATTTGAGATAACGCTTGGAAATAAGGTGACATGTCTGTCTAGTGGCCACAGTGGGGCACCATGAGGGTCCCTCTGAGAGCAGGCTGCCAGGTCCCCGATGACGGCCCTGGACTGGCATTTTTGTGGTCCTGGGCGCTTCCCAATTCTCTTCTCTGGGACATCACTGCGCTCTCAAGAGTCTTGCGGTTCTTTGATGCATTTGATCTAGAGTAAATCCCTTCTTTCTCCCGCAAAACCTTCGTGCAGATAGTTTTTCTCCCCAGAGGATGCTTGTTTTCCTTGCCTGTGCTTCCTGGGTGCTGAGAGAAGCTGTGGCCGTCTGTCATCACTTTGCTCTGTGTGCTCCGTATCTGAGGAGGACTGTTTGGATCAGGCCTTTGGCTGCAGCTGCCAGAGCAGGGTCTTGTCATCTCCGTGTGGTGATGAGTCTCAGTGGAAGGATTAACCTTTCACAGGACAGTGCCTGAGTCTCCCCTTGCAGAACAGAGAAGCTCTTCTCCTTTCCCCACTCCACTCTGCAGGCAGCTGCTGTGCACATCAGCGTGTGTCGAACGCTAGGTCTCTTCCTGAAGATGAGAAGGATACTTCCAAATGGAAATCTGATTCCTCAGTGTCCTGAAAAATTCCCGTTTTCCAAGTAGCTTCCCATGACAGTAACCCTTGAGCAGGGGAAGTGAAAAAAAGGCATCTGCTCAGAGTGACCCAGCAAGAAGGCTGCACTCACCAACCTTGCTGCTGATACCGGTGCTCCCTTACGTCCTGGGTCAACAAGGCCTTTCAGCTCACCAATAACGAGCGAGTGTGTTTACAGTAAAGGGAAGGAAAGAAGAACCAGCTCCCACACGCCAAGCACTGTCCTTGTCACTTTCACTCGTCTTTCTAGACCTCCTAGCCATTCTCTGCAGGAGGAGGAGCAGCCCTGCTCTGCAGATGAAGGAGCCAGTTCAGAGGGGAGGAATCACGTCATCAGGGGAGTTTGGAGGTGGGGAGAGCATAGAGTAATGATGAGGAATAGTGAGTAATAATGAATAATGCGGTTTTCTTCTGGCCCTGGGCTTTGGAACCAGTTGAGAAGAAGGGGCAGGGATGAGACAGACAGAGATCAGAAATGGGCCTTGTTTCTGATGGCCCACACTGTGGGACATGGCTCGGATGTGTGGCCACAGAGGGCTCCCTCACCAGGGGTAGAGCCTGCATGTGTCAAAGCCAGACTTGGGGTGCACCTTCTCTGGGCAGACAGATCCAGAAGAAAGCCCACAAGGGCTGGGCCACACACAGTCACGCCCCAGGGGGGCCCCCGGACCTCCACATGGAGATGGGAGCCCGGGTGGGGGTGGGGTGGGGCTCACCCTTAACTTAGGCCAGCGAATCGGCAGACGAGCCTAACTTCAAACTACCCGCTTCAAAGTCCATATTCTTTCTACTACTCTCCCCTAAAGTTAGTAAGAGAATGTTTTCTCTTACTTTGTTAAAAAAAAAAAAAAAAAAAAGGATTTTTTTCATGATCATTAGCTCTTTAAAAAATTCCACTCATGAAAGAAACATGTCATTATAGAAATTTGGGAAAGAGAAAGATGTGTACAGAAGAGAAGGACTTAAATCGTATAAAATTCCACCACTTTTGACATCATGTGTTTTCTTCCAGTCTTTTTTCTATATTTTGGTGTAAAGGTTGCACCGTTAAATGATATTTTGACACTGCTTTTTGCATTGTACCGCTTCCCTCTGTTTTGGTTAGGGCACTGCATTTCAACATGTTTAACGCCGACATTGTAAGGTTACTTTAAAATAGCTGGTGATCAAGGATAAATACTGGAATCGCTCCCTGATATTTCAGCATACATGTTTAAAAAATCACTTCTAATACGAGGGCTAGTTTCCCAAAGCCTGCAGGTTTTGTTGCGTCTCCTTGTTGTGGTTTAGCATCAGGAAATACAGCACTTAGGTGGAGAACGGGATGCTGAGTTGAGAGAAGGATGGGTACCAAGCAAGAGAAGAGATTCATTTCAGACATGCGCATTGCATGTATAAGACTCTAGGCCAGGCGTGGTGGCTCATGCCTGCAATCCCAACACTTTAGGAGGCTGAGGTGGGAGGATTGCTTGAAGCCAGGAGTTCAAGACCAGCCTGGGCAACATAGCAAGACCCTGTCTCTATGAAAACTAAATAAGTAAAAATTAGCCAGATGTGGTGGCATGAACCTGTAGTCCCTACTACTCAAGAAGCTGAGGTGGAAGGATTGCTTGAGCCCAGGAGTTTGAGGCAACAGTGAGCTGTGATTGTACCACTGCACTCTAGCCTGAACAACAGAGTGAGAGCCTGTCTCAAAAGCAAAACTCTGTTGATGAAAGGTCAGGTTAGGTGTTCTAGATTTAATGGGAGGTGCTTTATAAATGGTCCGGCATGTTCTTTGATTCCAAACTCATGTAGAAGTCTACGCTAGCTAGTAGAAATGGCAGCTGGGAGGGACAGGTTCTCTCCACCCCGGCTCACTTTCTACACTTTGAGTCATGGGGGATATCTGGGGCTGGACTCTAGCACTGAGAAAGCATGACGTCTTCTGCTCCTTCTTCCCTCGAGGGGCAGAACAGGGCAGCGTCTGCACCTGTGCCTGTGCCCAGCCTCACTCCCGCCCCCTGCCTTTGCAGGCACATGGTGCTTCTGAAGGAGCAGTATGGGCAGCAGGTGGTCGTGAACCTTCTGGGAAGCAGAGGCGGAGAGGAGGTGCTCAACAGAGCCTTCAAGGTAAGGCCAGGCTGCCCTCTTCACGGCTGGGCTGGGCTGGACGGGGCGGCAGATGGCTACGGTGAAGCCTTGAGCCTAGAGGCAGCTCCTGCAGGGACTGGAGCTGCCAGCCCGGCCCTCCTTCGTTTCCTGAGTCTTCCCCAGCATTCCAACCACTGAACAGGCAGTGCTCGGTAATTCAGGCCCTTGATACAGTGAGTGTAATTTCTCTGAGCTGATGGTTGGGAGAATTTGCTCAAAGTCAAAACAGAGCGTCTCCTGTCCCAGTCATGTGTCCCCTGGCCTCCCCATGGGACTTTGAGGGCTTCTGACCTCTGGAGGCTTCCCTCTCAGTCCAGCCCAGGAGCAGGCGGGCCTCCCCTCTGCCCTGGCTGGTCCTGGGTGAGTTCCCACAGGGCACCTGGCCTCAGGGCTCAGGCAGGGCAGCAGCTTCCATGGCTTCCCCCTGCTTGCCGACCAGCCTTCAAATTTTCCCCTCTTCCTTGGGCTCCCATGGGAGCTGCCGTACTTGCTCCTGCTGGTCTCCGTGGGCTCCCTCAGGCTTCCCTGGGGCTTTTCCTGGTAGTCCTGGACGGAGATCCTGGGCAGGATCACGGAGCTGCGGGAGGTGAAGGGAGCAAAAGACTCTGCCTGCCTGGCCAGGAGCTGTCCCGATGCACAGATCCCAGGCCTCCAGCTCCCGCCCCCTTCTCCCCAGGTGCAAGACATTCCAGAATGAGCAGTGGGGGTTCCCAGTTCCTTTACCAGCCTCCAGGTCCCCTGCCTAATGGAAGAAAACTGTCTGGTTGTTTGAAGCTCAAGGATACCCCTTAGAGAGAGAGCACGAAGTGGCCTCAGTGGGGGTGCGGGCGATCTCTGAGCCTTTCCCTCTGCTTAGAAACGCCACATGCTCGTGCTTGGAGCAGGCACTTCCTGGTTTGCCAATTTTATTTGGCCAGACCTGCTTTTCCTGCTTGGTTTGTTGCTATTAGCAACAAGCTCCAGAAGTGTCTCCCTTCCCACCCATCTTGGCAGTGATGCTGGCTGCTAATTTGAAGGAAGAAGAAAAAAAAAGCCAAAAAATAAAAATAAGAATAATAAGAACCCCAACTCTTTTTCCCCTAGGCCTTGAGTTGTGGCCCCTCCCATCAGCGAGTAAAGTGAGGGCGGGAGATGGCAGCCGCCCCTTGCGGGGAAGGGTGGGCTCCTGGCCAGGCAGGGAGGGGCACTCTAGCTGGAGACCTGGGTCACAGCCCCGTGGGGGGTGGCCCTCAGCCACATCAGCCCCCCAGACCAAGGTTGGTGGCCCAGCAGCCATCAGTCCTGCTGGATGAGGCACTGGCTCTGGAATGCGTGTTACTGTGCCACCAGGCCCTGTCAGGCTCCGCCAGCTTCTGGCTCACAGCAAGACTTGCTTGGCGATGGCAGTGTTGCATTGATTGACAGTCAGGCCTATCACAGGCGGTCACGTTGAGTCAGACCAGGTGACCCCAAGTCCTTCTAGTCCTTGAAGTCACTGGGACCTCTGGCTGGGCGCAGGCTGGACTGGCCTGACCGGAAGCTGCAGGGGCGTGGGTGCAGGGGGCAGGAGGCCTGGAGGCCGGGTGGCCTGGGGAGGCGGACAGTTTGTTCTTTGTCACAGGGCTCTCTAGGATGAAATCCAGGGGCCGGAGAAGCCTCACGTGGAAGGGAGGGCTCTTAAGCACATGGTGGTGCCATCGGCAGCCCCTCGCCCTGCTTCCTGTCTGTCCCCACCTTCACCCTGGCTCCCTGACCATCCTGAACTTGCACCAGGATGTGGGTCCCACCTGGCCCACCTCAGCTGGAGCCTTGGTCTCTTCAGAGCATGGCCACCAGAGGCTGGTGTGCGGCAGGATGGGGCTGGTTACCAGGGCAACAGGGAGCTGGATTATGAGCTCCGCAGGCTGGTGCAGTGCTGCTGTCCCCGAGGGCCTGGGACACCTGGGCCATCTGAACAACAGAGCAGTCCTTCCTCACCTGTGCCATCCAGAGAACCCCACAGAAGTGTGGTGTCCTCAGGGAGCCACACTGGCTCTGGCTGCTTTTGCCCAAGGGGGACCCTCTGCCTTTTGGCAGGCAAGATGCTCTTTGTGGAGTTTGTCCCCTAGGGCTTTTGTCCTGTGCTTCCCTTTCGGAGTCAACTGCCTGGTCCACTGTGAGCTTCCAGCTAAAGCACGTCCTGTGGCGAGTCACCGTGGTTAGCCACGGGGGTCGAGCTGTGCGAGGAGCTTGCCCTCCTCGTCCTCCCTTCCCTCTGCTCCTCTCACTGCCTGCCCCTCCTCTTTTCAGAAGCTGCTCTGGGCTTCTTGCCATGCGGGTGACACGCCTATGATCAATTTTGACTTCCATCAGTTTGCCAAAGGCAGGAAGCTAGAGAAACTGGAGACCCTCCTGAGGCCGCAGTTAAGGCTGCACTGGGAGGACTTCGACGTGTTCACGAAGGGGGAGAACGTCAGTCCACGGTGAGGCTCTCTGCGCGCCGCGCCTTCTGCTGGGTCAGGTGGCAGGGGGGCCACGCCATCCAGGACATGTGCCCTACGAAGGGCAGCTTCCTTCCCTCCACAATCAGCTACCCTTGCGGTTTTCTGGGTCATGAGCTTCGCGATGTCGGGAATCTTGAGTTCCAGCTTCTCCTCTCCCTTCCCACAGTGGGAGACAGGCTTTCACATTTCTTGAGGAGATGGTGAGGCATGGTTTTGTGGCAAAAGAAATGAACTAATAAAGGGGGCTGCATTAAAACATGGAGCTCCACGCTGTGATGCAGCCTGTGAGAGTGAGGGTCACAGTCACAGTGGGATGGCTGCATAAATGCAGATCGCCCCAGGAGACCGGGGTATGGACTGCCCTGCTCAGAGCAGAGCAGAAAAAGGACGCTCATTTCCCTCGGCTCACATGCAGGGTGTCCCCATCATTGGCAGATTCCTTATTGGCTGATTTACCTACTCCCTAAAACTTATTTGTAACCCCAAAATCAGTACTCAAAGCACTTTTCCGGGACATTCACAGACATGTGCAGAGCAGTGACAGTGAGAGTCACATGTACCTGCTCCCAGCTGAGATCAAACAAGGCAATACTGTCTTCTTGTTTTAGCCCTTGTATGTAAACACCCGTCCTTTATGAGATTTAGTACCATGTTTTTCACATTTGTGGGGTCTTTGTTGGGGGATCCCCCTTTGTTGGGGCATCTCATGGTTCAGAATGGTCCCCAAGCATTGTGCTGAAGAGCTGTCTGGTACTTCTGAACACAAGAAGGTAGTGACGTGCTTTATTTATGGAGAAAATGCACATTAAGATAAGCTTTGTCCAGATATGAGTTACAGTGCTATTGGCCATGGTTCAGTGTTAATGACGTGTTAATATATATATTAATATATATACATTATATACATATATTGTATATATATACATAATGTATACATATATTCAATAAGGTGTCTTTATATGGAAATGTACATAAAACAAAGTTGTATATTGATCAGTTGAAGAAAATGTGAACAGAGCTTGCAAGAACCTAATCCTATGTTTCTCCTAGGAGCTGTGGTTCTGTGTTCATGTCCAATTCAGTGTTCATACAACTTTATGGAACATAATTGCTGTAAATAAAAAAGACCAGCTGAACTTATAACGACCCAGCTGTGCAGGCTGCTAAGTGTGTGTCCTGGGGTCTGCCTGCCTTTTCAGCAGTGCTGGGGATCCACTGAGATAGACACAGGGGTTTCTGGGGGGCTATTCTGGGGAGGAGGTGAGGGGTTCGCTCTTAGAATGTTTCGTTGGGGGTTGACAGTCAGACACGGGCCACTGTGCTATGGCCACTGCTTCTGTGAACACAGTTTAAAACGGTTTGCGTTTCTTCTTGTCCTAAGTTTTCAGAAAGGCACTTTGCGGATGAACTGTCTCGACTGCCTGTACCGAACCAACACTGTGCAGAGCTTCATTGCGCTTGAGGTGCGTCCCTGCCGTGGCCTTTTGGGCCATCTGTCCCGGGTCCTCTGCCTTCAGCCGGACAGGCTGGGCTGAGCACCTTCAGCAGCAAGATGAGGGAGGCATCGCTGAGACAACTTCCTAACGATGGGGAAGGTGGACAGGGAGACCCTGGGGCATCCGGAGAGGGGTTCCCCAGGCAGCGGCTTCCTCTGTCATAGGCACACTTTCCCATGCCCTCTTGTGAAGTGCGTCCCAGACGTGGCGGCCCAAAGGCCTGTAGACAACGGCTGTGTGTATGATGATCATGGATGCACCATTGGCCAAAGGCAGTGTGAGGCTGGCCAGATGAGGCTGGATTTGAAGCTGGGAAGAGACCTAGTGTGTGTGGCCCCCACCTTTCTGGTTGACCTCCCCTGGCTAGGAGTTCAGGGGCGCAGGGTCAGCACCCCCTGCTGTCCACCACTGTTTGCTGTTCTGCCTCTGGCTGGTGAGGGCGGGGGTGGTCAGGTGTCGGGGTAAGAGGAGGGCTTGGGTAGACCGTATAGATAAAGCTGGGGTGAGTTGTGGGAAGTCACTCTGCTATAAGAACTCCCCCTCCTCTGGAGGGACACAGGGTCTTCCAGGGCACAGCATAATCCACAGGCTGCTGAATGAGGAACGTCCTGGGGTGGCAGCTGCGGAGTCTCCGTAGGAGAAGCCAGTGCCAGCCATCCCTACTCCTCCCCAGGTCCTGCATCTGCAGCTGGAGACCCTGGGGCTGAGTTCAAAACCTATCGTTGACCGCTTTGTGGAGTCCTTCAAAGCCATGTGGTCTCTGAATGGCCACAGCCTGAGCAAAGTGTTCACGGGCAGCAGGGCCCTGGAAGGGAAGGCCAAGGTAGGGCCCAGCCGAGGGGGCAGGGTGGGGACTCCACGGACCCCCCTCACGGCCTGTGATCTGGGCTCTCGGCAGGTGGGGAAGCTGAAGGATGGAGCCCGGTCCATGTCTCGAACCATCCAATCCAACTTCTTCGACGGGGTGAAGCAGGAGGCCATCAAGCTGCTGCTCGTTGGGGACGTCTACGGCGAGGAGGCGGCGGACAAAGCGGGGATGCTGCTGGACAGCACGGCGCTCCTGGGTAGGGCCCACCGCGGGCAGGGGGAGGTGGGGAGGCGGGGTGCTCTCCAGCCCCATGTTCCTGCCGCCTCCGTGCCATCCAGAGTGTGGGTGGCAGATGTGCCCTGTGTCTGAGCAGTGGACCTACGCACCTTGAAGCGGTCACTGCTTCTAACAGGAACCTGTGCTTTCCAGCGGGGCCTGGGAGCTCACCCTTCCTCTGTTTCGGCTTGGACTGTGTGTGTTTCCATCCTGGGAGGCGGGAGATGCCAGGCGGGCTCTGTGAGGCAGTGTGCTCTCCTGAACGTGTCGGTGCCTTTGAACGCTAACTCACTCCAGAAACTTTCTCAGCTGCGTGGGCTCTTGGGCCCTTAGCAGGTGCCACTGGCCTGGGGAGCCTTCCATGAAGTTGGCTTCCAGTTTCTGTTTTGGCCCCTGAGGACCCTGTAGAAACAGAGGATGATGCTGTCATCTCCCGGGGATGAGGGCACCTCTGGTCTCAGTGGCGAGACATCGTGATTCCAGCAATAGCTAGAGGTTCCTTTGGGAGCATTTGAATGTCATCTTCTTACCTGAGCCTGTAAACACATTAGGTCGCATAGAAAAAGAGAGACCTAGCATTTTTCCTTATAAGAACATGTAAGTGGGCCAGGCGAGGTGGCTCACGCCTATAATCCCAGCACTTTCAGCGGCCGAGGCGGGCAGATTACCTGAGCTCAGGACTTCGAGACCAGCCTGGCCAACATAGTGAAACCCTGTCTCTACTAAAAATACAAAAGATAGCTGGGAATGGTGGCAGGTGCCTATAATCCCAGCTACTCGGGAGGCTGAGGCAGGAGAATCGCTTGAACCCGGGAGGTGGAGGTTGCAGTGAGCTGAGATTGTGCCATTGCACTCCAGCCTGGGCAACAAGAGTGAAACTCCATCTCAAAAAAAAAAAAAAAGAATGTGTAAGTTGCTTTAGAAATGTTAGGTGTTTTTGAAAACTAAATTAGCCCAGACTTAAAATGGGTTCGTGGCCCTTTTCCACCCTCACCCTTCCGTCACTGGGGCACTCTTATTTGGCTTCTGGTAGGCAAGGTGATATTTAGTTTCTACTCTGGAAATAACGCCAGCTCTCCGTGAAAGGTTAACGAAACTCCATATTGTACAGTGAGTCTTATTTAATAGCAAGGCAGATATGAGTTCGATTTGGGTTACGTCACAAGTTTAAAAGATGGAATATATTTTGGCTGTCCAGAGGATGGAGATGGTTCTGTGTAATGACTTCTTAAAGCCTTAAGTTTGAGGCCAAACAAAACATTTCAGATATGCAGGATGGAAGGCGGAGGGTGCAAAGGTGGCTGCTGGGTTGGTAAGACATTTAAAGTGACAGTGTATATGGGTGCATACACATTGAAATATGCTCAGTCACTGCCCCCCCTTGCTTAAATTCCTGTGAGTTGTTCTACGGAGTGGATAGTGAGGACACGGCTCTTCCTCATCGTGTCTGAGATCCCTGTGATCTGATGTCCCAGGCCTTCTGGCTCCAGGTGGGGGTAGGGGTATAGAGGGCGAGTTTTGATTTTGTGTTTTCACACCTTTATTGCAGAAATCTCATAAAGAAGCACTGTGGTTTCCAAGGTTTTAAGCATTCTGCCACCTTCCTAAGGTTTATCTCTAGAGGCTCATGAACCATCTGTCTGCCAGGCAGCCTCTTCTGTATCTTTGGAGGATGCCTGAGCTTTGGAACTACAAACAAACATGCCTTTTTATGCCCCCAGCAGTGACTCCCAGGATCCTGAAAGCTATGACTGAGCGTCAGTCGGAATTCACAAATTTCAAGCGGATCCGGATTGCCATGGGGACCTGGAACGTGAACGGAGGCAAGCAGTTCCGGAGCAACCTGCTCAGGACGGCGGAGCTGACGGACTGGCTGCTCGACGCGCCCCGGCTCTCTGGAGCTGCCGAGTCCCAGGGTGAGGGCAGTGACTTTGGCGGGGACAGAATCCCCTTGCGCCTAACCTGACATACCGGGCTGGACCCTTCAGTGGCTATTATCTTGTGGAGCTGCCAAGTCCCAGGGTGAGGGCAGTGACTTTGGCGGGGACAGAATCCCCTTGCGCCTAACCTGGCGTACCAGGCTGGACCCTTCAGTGGCCATTATCTTGTGGAGCTGCCAAGTCCCAGGGTGAGGGCAGTGACTTTGGCGGGGACAGAATCCCGTTGCGCCTAACCTGGCATACCGGACTGGACCCTTCAGTGCCATTATCTTGTGGAGTTGCGTCTTTGGTATTTTCCCAAATGTTTAAATCGCACCATGGTCTGACTCTCAAGAATGCTGCCTCGAAAATAACTGTTTGACTTTTTGCCTTTCCCAAATGTTGAGAAGAGTTAGCAGCTAGTGGATTTCTCTTTTCTGTTTGCATACAATGATGGTGAAGTCCTAGGCTTTGATTGGTAGCATCTTTCTGTCACCAGACAGAGGGTGTAGCTTCTCGAGCCATGTAACTGTAAGGATGGGAGCCAGGCCTGCCTTCAGTGTTTTTTTGTTTTGTTTTGTTTTGTTTTGTTTTGTTTTGTTTTGTTTTGTTTGAGATGTGTGTCACTCTTGTCGCCCAGGCTGGAGTGCAGTGGCACAATCTCAGCTCACTGCAACCTCCCCCTCTCGGGTTCAAGCGATTCTCCTGCCTTAGCCTCCTTAGTAGCTGGTATTACAGGCACACACCACCAGGCCCGACTAGTTTTGGTATTTTTGGTAGAGACGGGTTTTCGCCATGTTGGCCAGGCTGGTTTCAAACTCCTGACCTCAGGTGATCCACCTGCCTCAGCCTCCCAAAGTGTTGGGTACGTGAGCCACCGCACCCAGCCCTGCTTTGGTATTGATATTGACCAAGAACGGCTCATCCCTGCCTCTCCTGAAACCAATTCTATTCATCTGTTTTGAGTAGTCACAAAATAATTCATGTGCTTTTTAAGAATAAAATAATTCCAAATGCTGACACCTCACCTTTTATCTAATGAGATACAAGATTAAATGGCCCCAGAACTTAATATCCAAATAAGTGATTCTTGTTCCATCAGCGTTGACTCAGGGGCTTTGCTTTTTTTTTTTTTTTTTTTGCTTCCTTGGACTTAGGAGGAGACTTGTGGTTCGGTTCTTAGCCTGCTGGTGAGTGACCTGTGGTCTAGCTGACATGTGGTGGGTCATGTGTACATTTGTGCCCCACGGCTGCCTGGGTTGTGCCCAGAGTCCCATCCCATCTCTTCCTCTGCGCGCGCCATCCGTGCCTTACTTTCTGCCTCCAAGGGCAGGTAGCAGAATCCACCCCTCGGAGCCACTGGGGCTCTCTGTGTCGGGGGTAGCCTGGGTTGGTGCTTGTGGTGCCTCCAGAAGCCATTTAGGATGCCCTCCGGCAGAGTCCCATCGACGCGGAGAGTGCTTGGCACAGCCGTGGCTCAGCAGCTATCCCTCCCGATGCTAACGTGACTCCTTTTCCCTGCAGGAAGGCGTGCGTGTTTGTAGCAAGCTGGCTGGTGTTTTGCAGGGGATCTTTTTGGAGTAGACACTAGCGCAGTCCCCCGCAGTCCCGCTAGAGATGCACCAGGTTCCAGACAAGGAAGGTGCTATGGTGACTGTTGCCAAGCAGATCCGCAGAGGGACAGGGATTGTTTTCTTTAAAAAATAATAATAATAAAGCTTTAAGTCAGGGAAACTAGAGGTTCCAGGTTGCCCATTGTGGCCAGCGGAGAAGGAAGTGCACGGCCTGCCTGGCCTCTCGCTAACAGAGGCCACGTCCGCCTGGCAGGAGCCAGAGGAGGCGGGCATTTCACTTTCTGCAGCAGCTGGAGCTGTGGCTGGGCTTGGTGGCTCAGAGCCTGGATGTCAGAGGTCATGACTGGAGAGATTCAGTCAACAGCTACAGGGTTATATGAAACTCTGACCTCCCCTGTTCAAAGGGAACAGACAGAATGGATGGAGCCCTCGGGTTCACTGCTGCATTGAAGCCAGGCATTACTGAAGCAGGTTCCGCCGGCAGTTCCCAGCAGCAGTAGCAGCCCCCTGGAGCTGGACTCAGGCAGTGGACAGCGTGGCTCCGGAGAGGGGACTCGGGAACCCCATGAACTCGTAACACAGGACATGGTGGTTCTGACCTCTGTCATCTCTTGCCTTGCTCCCCAGATGACAGCAACCCAGCTGACATATTTGCTGTGGGGTTTGAAGAGATGGTGGAGCTGAGTGCAGGGAATATTGTCAATGCCAGGTAAGGGGCCAGGGGTGCAGGCTGGGCAGGGGTGCGGGCCAGGCAGGGCTTCCTGACTCAGGTGCCTGGCTGGGAACAGAGCCTCTGAGGCTCTCCTGGAGCCAGCCTGCTTCTGAGCCAGCTAAGCTGTAGTCCTGGCTGTGTGGGGATCTCTCACCTGGCTCCGTCTCTGTAACCACGTGTGCACCGCCCTGTTCCTTCCCTACTGCTTAAGGAAGTAGAAGGAAGGGCTGATGGTTGCTGTGTTTTCTCTGTGGTGCTCTGGCCTCGACCACTTGTTGAGGCTGATTTACGCTGCCAGAGGGAGCTGGCATGTGTGGACCTGGGGCACAGGGGCAGGGCAGGGCAGGGCTGAGACTGGGAGAGTGGCTGACTCATGTTTCCTGGGGAGAGGTGAGAAAGCGGAGTGCCGGGAAGCGGTACTTCCCTCCTTCACACCAGGGCGAAGAAAAGAATCAAATCCACTGGATTTGTATTTGATATGAAGTCAACTGGACATTCCCCCCAACCCCCTGCCAAACTGGCCTGGCTTTTATTTCAAGGAACTTTCCGAACAAATAAATAAGACAGACTCTGTGGGGCTGCCAAGAGAAGGTCCTGGGCCAAGTGTCTGGGATCAAGGAAGAGCTGCTGGGATGTATGAGACACAGCCGGAAATACCCAGACCCTCCAGTAGAACGGGGAAAGCATGACGCTGATATTGGGGTACTGGCAGTGTGACATCAGTTCTGCAAACGGAACGGGCCTGGGTTGGAGCATTTGGCAGGTGGGAGATGGCACTTCCAGCCACCTGTAAACAGTATCCTCCTTTCCTTTTCTCTTCCAGTACTACCAACAGGAAGATGTGGGGGGAGCAGCTTCAGAAAGCCATCTCACGCTCACACAGATACATTCTCTTGACTTCGGCGCAGCTGGTGGGCGTCTGTCTTTATATCTTTGTGCGTCCATACCATGTCCCGTTCATCAGGTAAGAACATTTGGTGTACACACATCTGGGCAACAAAGGCTTGTTAGCCTCTGTGTTTTGTTCTTTGACTTCCTCCTCCTCCCCGACCCCCTCTGTAGCAGGAATTGGGATTTGCCATTATTTTAGATAAATGTAGCAAAACCCCCTAGGAAAAACTGAGCTAAATAGAATATTGTCTAGCAATTAAAAAGCCATGATGGGAAACGTCTACCTCGGGAAGCTGAACTCTTAAGAGCGTTACATGATTGCATTGCCTGGGCTCAGTTCTGTGCAAGGAAAGGCGTTCCTTGTTGGAATCTTACAGACAGGAAACCTCTGACAGGTAACCTCTGAGTTACCTCTGAGTAACTCACTGGGAGATGCCAATTCTTTTGTCTCTTTTTAAAAGAATTCTGAGTCGAGTGTGTGAGCCTCTACAACTATGACCTCACTGTCATTTCTCCAAGGTGCATGCTTTGTGGGCACTGGAAAGGGGTCAGCTTAGGGGCTGCATTTCTCTTGGGGTGTGGGTGTTCAGATGCTGGAGGAATTCCCCTTTCCCCGCAGCCTGCTGATGGCCTCATCTTTCCCCTGGGTCTGCTTATGGCATTTGAATTTCCTGCAGCCTTTCTGCACACTGGCAGCAGGCATCAAGCTGACCTCCCCACTGAGCCCCTGGGCTCCAGGAAGGGTCCGTGCCCGTCGCGAGTGCCACGGGAGCACCCCTGCAGCACCTGGAGGCTACGCCTGTGCTGCCTGTCACCCTCTCCTCTGGCTTCGGGAAGATGTTTAGGTCCCTGTGCCTCTGCTTGTGATATTTTGGCAGCTTGTCCGTGTCCCAGGTTAGCAGGTCAAGGCAAGCGTGAAAGGCAAGGGTAGGTAAGGGTGAGAGGTAAAGCATTCGAGAAAGGGCTAAGAGCAGAGGAGCGCCAGGTTTCCCAGGCTCGGTGTCCTCGGCTTTCACACGCCTTTGACCCTGAGCCTCTTCACCTGTGCCCCTTCCATCACTCTTCCCCCACCTTGTCTACCAGGGAGCAGATGCAGCAAGCCTTAGTCTGCAGCAGTCATGGAAATGTTGACAAATGTGCTGTAGCCCATGTTTCTATGGACTTGTATGCATTATGAGTTGGCATTTTAATGCCAGCAGGCTCTGGCATTGCACAAAAGTCCATTTGAGACCACCTGACCGGCCCGGCATAAACAGCTGCTGGCTTCCTAGCTCTTAAAATGCCTTGATTGCTGGGTGCAGTGGCTCACGCCTGTAATCCCAGCAGTTTGGGAGGCCGAGGCGGGCGGATCACTTGAGGTCAGGAGTTCAAGACCAGCCTGGCCAACATGGTGAAACCCTGTCTATGCTAGAAATACAAAAATTAGCCAGGCATGATGGCGGGCACCTGTAATCTTGGGAGGCTGAAACAAGAGAATTGCTTGAACCTGGGAAGTGGACATTGCAGTGAGCTGAGATCACGCCACTGCACTCCACCTGAGTGACAGAACGTGGCTCTGTCTCAAAAAAAAAAAAAAAAAAAGTGTTGATTGCCCGGATGATACCTCCCATGCATGGCGTGATAGCTGCACGGGAGTGGGGTGGGCTGGCAGGTGGTAATGTTCATGCCACTCCTGGTGGCAGTGAGAACCTGAGCAGACACAGAGATTGCCATGTCTTCAGCTTCTTGGGGTGCTCAGGTGAGCACTGAGCGCTTTCTGGTTGGGGCGTGGAGGAGGTGTCCAGGCAGCGGTGGACAGCTGGAGGGAGACAGCCTCCTGACCTGGAGTCGATGACAGCCACGGTGGCCACTGTGTTGCGATTAGACAGACTCTGAGCTGATGATTTTGGAGCACTCAGAGCAGCAGGTCCCGAGCTGCTACCGTGCCCTTCTCTGTGGCAAAGCAGGGTCATGCCTTTCCCTCAGGAGCCAACGGCATGCACGCATCCTTCTGTTCCAGGGATGTGGCCATCGACACGGTGAAGACAGGCATGGGGGGCAAGGCGGGGAACAAGGGCGCTGTTGGCATCCGCTTCCAGTTCCACAGCACCAGCTTCTGCTTCATATGTAGCCACCTGACAGCCGGGCAGTCCCAGGTGAAGGAGCGGAACGAAGACTACAAGGAGATCACACAGAAACTCTGCTTCCCAATGGTGAGTGGCGCCGTGGGGGTGGCCAGCACCTCCCTGCTCCCCACAGTCCCAGACATTACTGTTGATAGGAGCCAGGCATTGGGGACACAGCCACAAGGAGGGCCCCTGCCTGGAGGGCTCATCGCTGGGGAATGGGGAGAAGCCGTGTCACTCCATGGAGTTGACCTGGGGTGGGATTAGCCGTGGGCCTGGTGGGGGCCGGCCTCGCGGCATCCCTCCCCTCCTGTTGCTGTACATTTCCTGAGTGTCTGCATGGCCCCTGGATTTTTGTGTGTGCGTTTTCTGATATTCTTTTTTTTTCTTTTTTGAAATGGAATCTTGCTCTGTCGCCAGGTTGGAGTGCAATGGTGCGATCTCAGCTCACTGCAACCTCCACCTCCTAGGTTCAAGCGATTCTCCTGCCTCAGCCTCCTGAGTAGCTGGGATTACAGACACCTGTCACCACACCCAGCTAATTTTTGTATATATATTTTTTTTCATAGAGACAGGGTTTCACCATGTTGGCCAGGATGGTCTTGATCTCTTGACCTCGTGATCCGCCCGCCTCGGCCTCCCAAAGTGCTGGGATTACAGGTGTGAGCCACCGTGTCTGACTGCGTTTTCTGATTTTCTAATTCAAGTGATGCTTTAGGGAAAGAAAACCATGTCCGTGCTTTGTCCTGACCCAAGTGGTGAAGAACATTTGAATCCACACTGTCTAAGACTCCACTTTCCTGAGAGTCACAGTCTTCACATGTACTTTCTGTGGTGGCTCAGATAAGAACACGCTTTTGACCAATGAGCCCTGGGTCCTTGGTCGAGGACACTTTTTGACCAGCAACACCGTTCTTGACCAAGGAGCCCAGATCCTCCTGTTCTGGAAGCTGCAGTAGCAAACTGCACACTGCCCCCTGGTGGCGGTCTGGAGGGTTTCATTCTGAAACCAGAGGATTTTCTTTTCCAACGTAGATTTTGATGTTCTCCTTCCTGTGCAAAGGTGCTACCCTGCACACCTTCAGCGTGTGGTGCACACAAGACCCACCTGTTCCCCGAAGTGAAGATAGACTTCAGCTGTTCATGCCGAAAAATCTTCCAGTGTCTGAGAGGTGGCAGGTTGGGTCACAGAGCTCCATGAGAACAGATCCTTAAAACTGACATCCCGTTTTACTGGGCTGCACAGGCACTGAAGGCAAAATTTCCTTAGTTTTTTTTTAAGAAGGGCCATAATTCTTGTCGGAGTTGTTTCTTATATTAAAAAAGAAACAAATGAGTTGGGCAGTTTTCAATTGTGTGTAATGTAGTTTAGGTAAAAAAAAAAAAAAAAAAAAAGAGTCCAACCCGTCTCATTTAAAAAGTGCTACTTTGGGGCTGGGCGCCATGGCTCACGCCTGTAATCCCAGAACTTTGGGAGGCTGAGGCGGGCAGATCACCTGAGGTCAGGATTTCGAAACAGCCTGGCCAACATGGTGAAACCCTGTCTCTACTAAAAATACAAAAATTAGCCAGCCATGGTGGCACACACTTGTAATCCCAGCTACTTGGGAGGCTGAGGCAAGAAAATCATTTGAACCCAGGAGGCGGAGGTTGCAGTGAGCCGAGATCGCACCATTGCACTCCAGTCCAGGATACAGTTCGAGACTCCATCTCAATTGAAAAAAAAAAAAAGCTACTTTGAAATAGTAAACTTGGGATACATAATAACATAAACCTTATTCTCCTAAAGCTGAATACTGGGAGCTGCTTCCTAGGATCAGACACTGCAAAGCAAGGGAGTAATTAAAGGGTTTGTAATGTAGTTCTTTTCTACAATAATAATATCGAGGGACCTGTTAACATTCTACACTTTTGTTTTTGTTTTTGAAACAGAGTCTCACTCTGTGCCCAGGCTGGAGTGCAGTGGCGTGATCTTGGCTGGCTGCAAACTCTGCCTCCCAGGTTCAAGTGATTCTCCCGCCTCAGCCTCCTGAGTGGCTGGGACAACAGGCACACACCACCAGGACTGACTAGTTCTGGTATTTTTAGTAGAGATGAGGTTTCACCATGTTGACCAGGCTGGTCTCAAACTCCTGACCTCAAGTGGTCTGCCCGCCTCAGCCTCCCAAAGTGCTGATATTATAGGCATGAGCCACCGCACCCAGCCAACATTCTACAGGGATTTTGTCTGATATCGTAGTCACTGGCCATAAGTAGCTATTTACATTTAAATTAATTAAAAATAAATAACATTTTAAAATTCCATGCTTTCACTGGCCACATTGAAAATGCTCAGTATTCGTGTGTCCAGTGGCTCCCCCATCTGACAACACAGAGAACATTCCAGCACTGCAGAAAATTCTGTTCAACAGTGTTGTCCGGACACTCATTTTATTTGGTTGGGATCTGTGTAATCTTCTGTCCAGCTTATTGTCATGGGGGTGGTGGAAATGCCTCATAGTATAGGAGCATAGAAACTGATTTTGGAGCTACGCAGATGGGAGCTGAAATCTCATCTGCATCAGGCACTAGCTGTGTAACCTTCAGCAAATGCCTTTGTTTCTAAATTTTTGTGGTTTTTTTAATGTAAGAGAGAGCCGGTGGTATCTGCTTGTGCACCTGGAACAGAGCCCAGCCCTTGCGGACAGTTGATCCGCAGCAGTTGCTGTCATTGTGATTCCTGGAGAAGAGATAGGGAAAGCAAGAACTGCAGGAGCTCTCCAGGGCTGAGCTGGGGCTGTGGGCTCCTAGGACTGAGTAGGATGGAAGGAGGAGCAAGAAAAAGACAGAGAAGGGTCACGTGAAGAAGCTCAGGAAGTTATATGAAGGTGCACATCCTGAGCATGTATGCTATGCTTTTGAAACCTCATTCTCCTAACACTGAATGCTGGGTGCTGCTTCCTACGAGCAGGCACTCCAAAGCAAGGGTGCATCTGATCATCAGGACTGAGATTCATGGAGGAAATGCTGGCCATCTTGCTCCCCTCGCTTAGGGTTGGAGCTTCCCTCGAACCACTCAGAAACACTATTATTTAAAATTAACAAGTAAACCATGTAAAAATTCCTCCATAGGTTTATAGGATGAGTGAAAAACAAGCTGTTCTAGTAGAAAAAATTTTTAAGTAACATTTTAAGAAAGATACTCCTGCTTGGCCCAGTGAGCTTGTTTTCCCCCTCTTTCCCGCCTTCCTTGCAAGATGGGCTGAATGATTATGATTTTCTTTTCAACTTAGGGGAGAAATGTTTTTTCTCATGATTATGTATTTTGGTGTGGCGATTTCAACTACCGCATTGATCTTACTTATGAAGAAGTCTTCTATTTTGTTAAACGCCAAGACTGGAAGAAACTTCTGGAATTTGATCAACTACAGCTACAGAAATCAAGTGGAAAAGTAAGTTGTGCTTTAAAAATATTTTTTTTTAGCTGCTGCTTCAAGATGTGACATCTACGAGGTGTAGAGGCTGGTGCAGCAAACGCAGTTCCGGGAGCGGATTTCACTGTTTCCGACATTGTAGGAAACAGGTGGGCTTGTGGGGCCACAGTACAGGAGGGGCCGTTCACACACACTTCCTGTCCCTCTTTCTTTTTTCTTTTTTTGAGGCAGAGTCTTGTTCTGTCCCCCAGGCTGGAGTGCAATGGTGCTATCTTGGCTCACTGCAACCTCCGCCTCCCAAGTTCAAGTGATTCTCATGCCTCAGCCTCCTGAGTAGCTGGGATTATAGGCACGCACCACCATGCCCGGCTAATTTTTGTATTTTTAGTAGAGATGGGGTTTCACCATGTTGGCAAGGATGGTCTCAAACTCTTGGCCTCAGGTGATCCGCCCACCTCGGCCTCCCAAAGTGCTGGGATTATAGGCGCGAGCCACAGCTCCCAGCCAACCTTCTCCTCCTTCTAATACTGTTGTTATTTTAGTGCCTGTTTGCTTTCTAGCAGGGTAGATTGAGATGAGGGAAGTACATTTAAATTCATTTACCTGTGGAGAAAGAAGCTGGTTAAATGTGTGAGGGCCAGGAGTGGTGGCTCACGCCTGTAATCCCAGCACTCTGGGAGGCTAAGGTGGGAGGATCACTTGAGTGCAAGAGTTTGAGGCCAGCCAGGCAACATAGTGAGACCCCATCTCTACTAAAAATAGAAAAAAATGAGCTGGGTGGTAGTGCACACCTGTAGTCCCAGCTGCTCTGGAGGCTGAGATCAGAGAGTCACCTAAGCCCAGGAGGTCAAGGCTGCAGTGAGCCAAAATCACACCACTGCGCTCCAGCCTGGCCAACATGGTGAAACCCCATCTCTGCTAAAAATACAAAAATTAGCTGGGTGTGGTAGCAGGTGCCTGTAATCCCAGCTACCCGGGAGACTCAGGCAGAAGAATCACTTGAACCCAGAAGGCGCAGGTTGCAGTGAGCCAAGATCACGCCACTGGACTGCAGCCTGGGCAACAAGAGCGAAACTCCATCTCAAAAAGAAAAAAAGTGTGGGGCAGGGCAGATAAGGTCTCTCCTGAAGCGAGGTTTGGACATTTTTTGAGGTTTACTGTGTCTTCCTGCCTCAGCCCCTGCCAGTGTGTGGAGTGCTAAAGGGTCACCACATAGACAAGTGACCACACCAGCCTCCTAAGGCAGGTTTTCCTTTCTTCCGACTACCAATATTTTCCCCTCCTTTCAGTGATGCCCAAGAGAACGAGGGTGTGTTTTCCCTGGGTCTTCCTATGGTGACAAGGCCAATCCAAAGCTAAACAAAGAGAAGAGGACTGTGCATGGGGGCTCATGACCGTAATCCCAGCACTTTGGGAGGCCGAGGCAGGAGGATTGCCTAAGCCCAGGAGTTTGAGATCAGCCTGGGAGACATAGGGAGACCCTGTCTCTACAAAAAATAAAATTAGCCGGGCATCGTGGTGAGCACCTATGGTCCCAGGTACTTGGGAGGCTGAGGCAGGAGGAGCACATGAGCCCCAAAGGTTGAGGCTGTAGGCAGCTGCGATTGTGCCACTGCACTCCAGCCTGAGCGAAAGAGAGAGACCCCTGGGAGAGAGAAGGGGATGGGGAGGAGATCTGACTTTGACTCTGCACTTCTGTGTACTTAACTCATTTACTCGACAAACATGGATGAAGTCCTCAGTGGCTGTGGGCCAGACATTGCAGCAGGCATGGGACTGTAAAGATGGGCACCCTGACCCCTCCCTCCAACCCTTCACTGTCTCCTGGGGAGCAACAAGCAGACAGTGGCTAGATCAGACACTGAAGCGGGTGGGTAGATACAGGGTGTGTGTCCCTCAGTGGGCTGAGCCGAGGATCGCTCTTTTGCTAACTAAAAGGCACACGTGTCCAGTTTCAGACAGACTTTCAAATGTAACGGAGCTTCTGTTACTTTTTAGGAATAGGGACTTACTTGCCTTTTCAGTTTTCGTTTTTGTATATAACCTTCAGGATCTAAAACGAAGGTGGCCTCATGACTTCTTTTTCTCCTGATAGATTTTTAAGGACTTTCAGGAAGGAGCCATTAACTTCGGACCCACCTACAAGTATGACGTTGGCTCAGCCGCCTACGATACAAGTGACAAATGCCGCACTCCGGCCTGGACGGACCGGGTGCTGTGGTGGAGGAAGAAACATCCCTTTGATAAAACAGGTGAGGGGCTGTTCAAGAGCCAGCGGAGGGTGGATGAGAAACGCCGGGAAGTCTCGTTCCCCCAGCCCAGTGCTCCGCCACATAAGTCGGTCGTCTTCATCAGCCAGATGACACAAAAGTCGTCCCAGACTTAACCCCTAAGCTTTGGAAGTTGTGCTTTCATGGGGCTCCCCCTCTGGCCTCTTTCTAGAGACGGTGACCTGCAAATAGGTCTCCTCTTGGCTCTCCCTGCCCCTGCATCACCCCCCTCCCCGCCCCTTTTTTCTGGGTGGGGAAAGAGAGTGGGAAAGCACCAGGTGGCCTCCCTGCCTGGCCCCACAGTCCCCATCATGTTCTTTATCCAGCCCGATTTGTTCAGCTGCGTTTTCAGCTGCTTAAAGCCCTAATTCCAAATTGAACACGAGCAAGACACAGTAAAACTACGAGTTTTTAAAAATCACTGGTTGTGAAGTATGTTTTAAACTGTTTATGCCCAGCTAGTAAGTGAAGTTTATTTAAAGTTAGAATGCCTTTAACTAGTACATTTAAAAAACAACAACTAATTACACATTTTGGGAGAGAATAGCCAGGAAACTGCATCTGTAAATAGACAATGTAGATTTTCCTTCAGATGAGTCTGTGAACACGTGCGTGGCCCCAGGGCTCTGAGAGGCGGGGCCTGGAACGAGTCTTCCTGTTCTCAGCTCCTGCAGCTCTTACTGTCCCCATTGCTGCCAATCTCCTGGGATTCCTGGGTCCTGGAAACACGGCAGCAACACTGCGTCTCAGGCCCACAGTCGGCACGCTGGCGAGGACTGCAGGCATGGTCATGACAGTTTTGAATGATTAGGTGTGAGGAATGTTTTTAACCAAAGGCCCCGAAGCATCTGAAGCCTGGTTCCAAGGTCAAGGAGTCAAGAGGATGAGTCTGGGACCCGGGGTGGTTCGTGGCGCAGACCTCTATTGTGGAGGTTTCATGATCGCATTCCTGGATATTGACACAATTCTATGTCGCTCTCTTTGAACGGAAACCCTGTGAGTAGCTGGAGAACTCAACCTTCTAGAGAGTGATCTAGATGTTGACACCAAAGTCAGACACACCTGGTCTCCTGGTGTCCTCCGGTATTATGGCCGTGCGGAGCTGCAAGCCTCTGATCACAGGTAGGTCCTCACTTTGATGGCATTTGCTCCTGTGCGGGGGAAGGCAGCGTCTCCCTCTCCACAGGGAACTGCGTGCTGTGCTGTAAGGATGTGTGTACACATGCGGGTGCATGTGTGCATAAATACACGAAAGAGCACAGAATGATGGAACAGATAGCTGTGGCCCCACCACCAAGAATTCCTAAATGTTAGCGTTCTGTCGTTGCTCCATATCATAAATGGCATCATTTATGAAAATTTCGAAGATGCAACCTATGTATTTTGTGACTTTTATATTTTCTTAAGTGATGTCATTATGCAACTTTTTTGTTACTATTTTTGAGATACAGTCGTACTGATGTTATGGATCTGGTTCATTCATTTGTAACTGGTGTCTAGCATCCCACTAAATATATCCATGGAACTCACAATGCACCCATGTACCTCTTGATGAATATTTTCTCCAGGATTTTATTATTACAGAGTCTCGCTGTATCACCCAGGCTGGAGTGTAGCGGTGTGATCTTGGCTCACTGCAACCTCCGCCTCCCAGGTTCAAGCAGTTCTCTTGCCCCTGCCTCAGCCTCCCAAGTAGCTGGGATTACAGGTGCATACCACGCCTGCCTAATTTTTGTGTTTTTAGTAGAGATGGGTTTCACCATGTTGGTCAAGCTGGTCCCGAACTCCTGACCTCAGGTGATCTACCCACCTCGGCCTCCCAAAGTGCTGGGATTACAGGTGTGAGCCACCACGTCTGGCCCTGGTATGCCGGGCTTTTTAAATGCTCTGTGCCTCATGCATTGAGGATGGGGTGGATGCCACAGAGAGAGCGCAGTGGGCGCCGGCGCCTGTGCACTGGGATGGAGGCAGAGGAAGACTCACCCTGCAGAATGTCTTTAAAGACAGAGGAAAGGATGGCATTTGAGGGTGTGAATAAGGAAGAGTTTGACCTTCCCAAGGCTGCTGCCAAAACTCTCATATCAGTTTCAACTTTTACAAGGGAAGAAATTAAGAAAAGGAAGGTGGGGAGCAGTTGTCAACCAAAAAGACTATTTTGTTTTTTGAGACATAGTCCTCCAGGCTGGAGTGCAGTGGTTCGATGTTGGCTCACTGCAACCTCCACTCCCAGGGTTCAAGCAATTCTCATGTCTCAGCCTCCCAAGTAGCTAGCATTACAGGCGTGCGTCACCACGCCTCGCTGATTTTTGTATTTTTAGTAGAAACAGCGTTCTGCCACGTTAGCCAGGCTGGTCTCCAACTCCTAGTCTCAAGAGATGGGGTTTCACCATGTTGGTCAGGCTGGTCTCGAACTCCAGACCTCATGATCCACCCGCCTTGGCCTCCCAAAGTGCTGGGATTATATGCGTGAGCCACCGTGCCCAGCAGAGTTGAGCTATTTTCAATAAGGCTATGTAGTTTTTGTAATATAGGATTTTCTAAATGTTTGTAAATAGAGTAATAGCCATCCCTATATCATAATTACTGTAAGGTTTGCATTATTTCCTGTTGGACTGTTTTCCTGTTTACGTCATTGATTTTTACATTATTCCTAATGATTGCATAGTGTGTTATATGAATGTATCAGAACTGTTTCCCCATTAAGAAACAGAGCATGTTGGCCTGGCGCAGTGGCTCTACTAAAAATACAAAAATTAGCTGGGTGTGGCGGCACGCACCTGTAATCCCAGCTACTCGGGAAGCTGAGGCAGGAGAATCGCTTGAGTCTGGGAGGCGGAGGTTGCAGTGAGCCAAGGTTATACCACTGCACTCCAGCCTGGGCGACAGAGGGAGAAACTGTCTCAAAAAAATAAATAAATAAACAGAGTATTTCCTCTTTTTTCCCCTCTCATCAATAATGCTGTAAATGATCAACCTCATGCATTAAATCTTTGTCATAAAGTCTGAGAAGTGTCACTAGGTGAAGAGAGATGAACAATTTTGGAACTCTGTGTAAAGTGCCAAACAGTCCTCTGAAAAGCTTGCGCCCTGGGCAGAGTGCAGACATCCACTTCCCTGTGTCCTTGGCAGTACTAAGGATCACCACGTCAAAAATCTTTGCTGATGGCTGGTTATTTTCCAAGTGCCAGGATACATCTGCAGAGCGCCACACTCTATTTTTCCCCTCAAATCATCCTTAGATTAAAATGCCAAGGTGATACTAAGATGAAGGAAAGATGAGGACTAAAACGCCAGGGCAGGGCCGCGAGCCTGCAAATCCACCTGCTGGCGGCCACATTCTCAGGTTGTTGACTGTTTACAGAGAGCCCTGGGGGACAAAGGCTGGGGACTGGAGGCAGGGGGTGTGGACATTTGTCCCAGGCTCACTGTCATCCCTCTTTTGTTCCTGTCTCACGCAGACCTGTGCTGGCTATCGTGGAGGTGGAAGTTCAGGAAGTCGACATGGGTGCTCGGGAGAGGGTTTTCCAGGAAGTGTCCTCTTTCCAGGGCCCCCTGGATGCCACTGTTGTGGTAAACCTTCAGTCACCGACCTTAGAAGAGAAAAATGAGTTTCCTGAAGACCTGCGAACTGAACTCATGCAGACCTTGGGGAATTATGGGACAATTGTTCTCGTCAGGTAACTGCTGCTGTGACTGACGTGGGGTCCGGGGGGATGTCGGTGAGGATCCGTGAGAGCTGCTGGATCATTCTTGGCATTGACTTGGCGTTTCATTTATTCCAGGATCAACCAAGGGCAGATGCTGGTGACTTTTGCAGACAGCCATTCGGCTCTCAGTGTCCTGGATGTGGACGGCATGAAGGTACGCTGTGCTGTGCTTGGCCACACTGTGGGTGGGAGCTGGTCAAGCCCTATTTTCACATGGGCATGTCTTCTCCCCTCCTCATGCGCTGACCTGTGGCCCCAACCTGTGCCTTTCTTTTTTTTGGTTTGAGACAAGGTCTTGCTCTGTCATTCAGGCCGGAGTGTAGTGACACAGTCACAGCTCACTGAAGGCTTGAACCACCAGACTCAAGCAGTCCTCCCATCTCAGCCTCTCAAGTAGCTGGGGCCCAGGCATGCCACCAAGCCCAGCTAATTTTTCAAATTGTTTGTAGAGACAGGGTCTCGCTCTGTAGCCCCAGCTGGAGTACAGTGGGACAGTCATGGCTCTCACTGTAACCTCAGCCTCCCACGCTCCAGTCATCCTCCCGCCTCAACCTCCCAACCTGTTGAGATTACAGGCATGAGCTTTCATGCCTCACCACCAATCTGTCTTTGTGTGTAGACACCATATGCAGGATAGAGTTTGGGTTCTTTACTCTAGTTCTGAGGTGTCTCATGTCCAGCTCTGGCTACTTGCAGAATAGGGAAGAAGGCTGGGTGTGGTGGCTCACACCTGTAATCCTAGCACTTTGGAAGGCCAAGGTAGGCAGATCACCGAAGGTCAGGAGATTGAGACCAGCCTGGACAACGTGGCAAAACCCCGTATCTACTAAAAATACAAAAATTAGCCAGGCATGGTGGCTTGTGCCTGTCGTCCCAGCTACTCAAGAGGCTGAGGCAGGAGAATCACTTGAACCTAGGAGGTGGAGGTTGCAGTGAGCCAAGATCACACCACTGCAGTCCAGCCTGGGTGACAGAACAAAATTCTGTCTCAAAAAACCAACCAAACAGACAGAACAGGGAGGAAGAATGGCAGTCCCAGTGTGCTGTGCTGGATGGCCGCTGTAGCCAGCAGTGCAGATTAGCCATCTTACAGTGTAGTTCCCACCGAGTTACTTGATGTGTCTTTGTTCACACCTCCATGTGGGAGATTGTTCCAGTCTTTCTCTTTAGAGTATGTGTTTTTGAATATGCAGCTCATAGGTAGTTTCCATTTTTATAGTATCTTGGCTTTAAGTTTGTACCAAGTGGGAGCTGGAGATGAGAGTTTAACATTTTTTTTTTTTTTTTGAGATGGAGTCTTGCTCTGTCACCCAGGCTGGAGTGCAGTGGTGCAGTCTTGGCTCACTGCAGCCTCTGCCTCCCAGATTCAAGCATTTCTGCCTCAGCCTCCCGAGTAGCTGAGACTACAGGCACATACCACCATGCCCAGCTAATTTTTGTGTTTTTTGTAGAGAAGGGGTTTCGCCATGTTGGTCAGACTGGTCTCAGACTCCTGACTTCAAGGGATCCACCTGCTTCGGCCTCTCAAAGTGCTGGGATTACAGGCATAAGCCACTGCACCAGGCCTAGTTCAACTTTTTTTCAACCAGATGTATGAAAGCTGTGCTGAGTCCCCCTGAGGTCTGGACCCTTGGTTTTTCGTGGCCAAACATAAAGATTGGCCTCACTGCGGGTGTGTGGGTTTGGATGAGAAGCACTGTGTGATCAACAGGACCGGTCATGATTTTTATTTATTCCTGGGTGGCCGCCCTGCCCTCCCAGGTAAAAGGCAGAACAGTGAAGATTAGACCAAAGACGAAGGACTGGCTGAAAGGTTTGCGAGAGGAGATCATTCGGAAACGAGACAGCCTGGGCCCTGTGTCTCCCACTGCCAACTCCTGTTTGCTGGAGGAAAACTTTGACTTCACAAGTTTGGACTATGAGTCAGAAGGTTAGTCACCCTGCAGGGAGTGACAGGCAAGCCGTTCTTCCAGCAACAGGGCTGAGCTTTTAAGGACACCTTCTAAAGCCTACCTTGCAGAAGTGACAGAGGACACCCACAGGGCAAGCCCTCCATCCCATGTGATGAGCATGTTCGTATGTGTGGACAATGCATGCTATGGTACCTGGGAATGGAGGTGTCTAAACTTATGCTACAAACACTGGCTTTGAGGATGGCAGAGCTGTGGGTGTACCAGTGGAGCAGGGGTACCATCTCTGCTGGCACCCAGACCGTGGGTTGCAGGGCAGGGTGCAGTTGTCCTGACAGGAGCCGAGCTAGTCCCACTGATGACAGACCATGCCTTTTCCCCTCATTGTTTTCACCTTAATTGTGATTCATCTCCTCCTCCCAGGGGATATTCTTGAAGAGGATGAAGACTACTTGGTGGATGAACTCAGTCAGCCTGGGGTGTCAGACAGTGAACTGGGGGGAGATGACCTCTCTGATGTCCCCAGCCCCACAGCAGTGGCTCCGCCCAGCAAGTCACCTGCACTCACCAAAAAGAAGCAGCATCCGACATACAAAGGTAGCCTGACCCTTTTTTCTTAAGAGCCCCTGCCACAGAGTCAGCTCAGGATAGACTTCTCTTTTTCTCTCAGCAGTTGGGCACTGTGTGATGTCAAGTACACAGGTCCCAGGAGAGACCTAAACCAGGCAGGCCCAGCGAGTGGTGGGGATGAGCTCTGCAGAGGCAGCCAGCTCCCACATCCTGAATTCCTCTAGTTATTTTATTTTTTTACAGTAACTTGTACCCCCATAATGCATCAGATTCAATATAATTCCTGTTTCCCCTGGACATTCAAATGGTTATATATTTGTGATTATTTCCCACCCCCCAAAAAACTTCTGATTTGGCTGGGCACAGTGGCTCACACCTATAATCCCAGTACTTTGGGAGGCTGAGATGGGCAGATTGCTTAAGGTCAGGAGTAGAGACCAGCCTGGCCAACATGGCAAAACCCCGTTCTCTACTAAAAATATTTTTTAAAAATTAGCAGGGCATGGTGGTGCACGTGTCTATAATCAGCTCAGGAGACTGAGGCAGGAGAATCACTTGAACCCGAGAGACAAGAGGTTGCAGTGCGCCGAGATCGCCCCATTGCACTCCATCTTGGGCGACAAAGTGAGACTCCATCTCAAAAAAAAGAAACCAACAAAAAAAACCTTCCGATTCAATCCCAACAGAGACATGTTTCATATCTATGTCCTGAGTTGCTGGTGTATTGTCACATTTATATAATATCATATTGTCATACAGTCATGCTACATGACCATATCACTGTATAATTTTAGACTTAAGAGGGCCTGAAAGGTCACATAGATTGAACCACACACCCTTAGATTAAATATACAACTTTTTTTTTTTTTTTGAGACAGGCTCTCATTCTGTCTCCCAGGCTGGAGTGCAGTGATACGATCTCAGCTCACTGTAATCTCCACCTCCCAGGCTCAAGCGAACCTCCCACCTCAGCCTCCTAAATACAGGCATGTACCACCATGCCCAGATAGTTTTTTGTAGAGACAGAGTCTCACTATGTTGCCCAAGCTGGTCTCAAACTCCTGGGCTCAAGTGATCTTCCCACCTAGGCCTCCCAAAGTGCTGGGATTACAGTCGTGAGTCCCTCCACCTGTTTTGAGTAACTTTTGAAGCCCACTAGTGTTACATGGCTGGCAGATAGGGTAGTTGATGCTTCAGTGTCAGCTACGTTGACGTTGTTCCATTCATAGCCAGGCATGCCTAGCTGTGGGTCATTGCGTCCTGAGTTAGAGGATGCTCTAACCAGCAGGTACAGGAGCTCAGCCATGCATTGGGCCCCTTGAGCTGGGGCTGAGAGCAGAGAACAGGGCTGAAAGTGAATTAAGGTACTTCTCAGGAAGGGTACTTTGCCAGGAGAGGTGCAAAGACCTCCAAGCCCCTTTGACTGTATGCTGGTTCCCACACTGATCAGTAACTTGCCTACACCGAACCGTCAGGAGCTTTTAAATGTATGGCTTTTTGAGCCCCGCCAGAGAGACCTGGATTTGGTAGGAGTCGGGTGGGACCCTGGAAAGCTGGCATTTCACCAAGCTTTCCAGATGATTTGGACGCACAGCCAGGCATGGGGACTTCTGCCCAAAACCAAAGCAGCAGCCTTCGCCAGAGCATTGCGGTGGTTCTGCGTGTTGCTCCTGCCAGAGGCGTCTGCCCTGGAGCTAAGTGGCTGGAGGGATGTGCTCTTCCCATGAGAAGGACCCTTTTCTTGGGGGTAGCCGTCATGCAGGCAGCCTCTGGAGCCACTGCACGTGTGAGCACAGGTTCTCCTTTGCATGAAGAAGCTAATAGAGCGACACGAGACACATGGGCGGCTTTGCTACCTGGTGGGCATTGAGAGGGTCTTCCCTTGATGCCATGGGGTTATTCAGCCATTCCCATTTGTAGGCGAAATCCCGCTTTTCCCCAGTTCCAGCCTCCAGGACACATGGGGTGGAGCTGCTGGATACGAGGAGTGGGGTGTCTGAGCCAAAGTGAACTGGAGAGGGCCATGCTGTGGGGCAGCCCCAGGGCTGCTGATTTGATCTGTACTGAAGCAGGAGCTGTGCCTCCTCAGGACTCCTCAGCCTCTTGGAAGGTGCATGCAGGGCAGGTCAAGATGGCAGACCCTTGGGAGTGGCCAGCCATGGGCCCACAGGCTTTGGGATTTGACCGGGGAGCAGGATGCCCAGTCCTAAGCAGTGGCCACTGCATGCCAGACTGCCCTGCTGCCAGAGCAGGGAGAGTACCCTCAGCTTCCTCAGTCAGTGTGTTGAGTGAGGAATTCAAAATGCCTCCTCGTGGTTGGGTGACCCTTCAGGGGCTGTGGTTGCAACTGTCTCCTCCACTCTGTGTGAGTCTTGTTATTTCACAAGAAAACATGCTTTGAAATAAGCTCAGTGTCTCTCAAGTCTGAAAAACACATGTTGTCCATGGTTCACTGAATGTTCCAAGCAGGCACTGGGTGCCCTCCCCACCCCCACCCCTCACCAGCAGACAGGAATGCCCATTTCTGGACAGAGCCTTCAACTGTCCTGTACCAGGTCCCCCTGCCACACTCGGCCTCCTGTGCTCAGACCCGTGTCTGACACGCCCTACGGAGTGTGGAACAGACTGTTGTACTCACGCCCCGCCATGTCCTCTAGATGACGCGGACCTGGTGGAGCTCAAGCGGGAGCTGGAAGCCGTCGGGGAGTTCCGCCACCGTTCTCCGAGCAGGTCTCTGTCGGTCCCCAACCGGCCTCGGCCACCTCACCCCCCGCAGAGACCCCCCCCTCCAAGTAAGACTTTGCTTGCTTTCAGCTCCCTGGATGCCTGCCAGGAATAACTGCGCGTTCCCTGCTACTGAAAACACGGCTTGGAATCCACTTCTCCCGGCCGTCGGGTCCCCACAGGGCCTCTTCCTCCTTGGGCTCCTTTTTGTTGTAAATCCAGGACGTGATTGATGTCAGGGCTAGCTGTGTTTCTCATGGCACGTTAAATGGTTCCTTTCCAAAGCTGCTCTTCACCCTGGAGCTGGGCTTTGGCTTCAAGCTGCTGTCCCTTTGCAGCCTAAGAGAATGCAGGATCGGGGCCGCAGCCATGGGAGGGACGTGAGCTTCGCGGTCAGATGCGTCTCTCCTCAGCTGCTGCGCAGTCCTCGCTCTGCTGCCGAGAAAACAAAGCTGTGCTGTGCTTTTGATCAGCTTCCATCTTCCCACCACTGTCTGCTTCTCCCTCCCCAAAAATGCGATGGTCAGACTGAGCGCTTCCTAAGCCGTTACTTCAGAACCGGGCTCACTGTGGCTGATTTCACAGTAGTGACCAATGCCAAGCCTCATGCCCAGATCTTAAATAAGAATAACCTAAACATAACATGTCTAAGTCATCTATTACGGTGAAAATTGTAGAGATAACCATAAAGAACAAAATTTTTAAATTCACTTGGTGACCCTCAGATAATAATTGTTACAAAAGACTTCTTTTTCCAGTTACAGGTAACTGTAGCAATGTAGTTTTTTGTTTTTTAACAGAATTAATACCCATTTTCTCTGGTCGGTTGTCTTTCATTTAACGGGCTATATTTTCTGTGTCATTAAATGTTCTAAAACATGATTTGTTAATGGCTGCAAGTATAATTTAAAAGTATAATTTAACAGTTTATTCCCCTGCTTTGGATTTTTTTTTTTTTTTTTTTTTTGAGATGGGCTTATTCTGTCGCCCAGGCTGGAGTACAGTGATCTCATAGCTCACTGCAGCCTTGACCTCCTCGGCTCAAGCAATCTTCCCACCTCAGAGCTAGACCACGGCACATGCCACCAGTCTTGGTGGGGTTTTTTTGTTTTTGTTTTTATTTTTGTTTTTTTTTTTTTTTTGTAGAGACAGTTTCACCATGTTGCCCAGGCTTGGGTTTTTGAAAGATTTTCTTCCCCACAAAATATTTTAAAAATCTGGTGCTTGGGCCAGGCACAGTGGCTCACGCCTGTAATCCCAGCATTTTGGGAGGCCAAGGGAGGCAAGTCGCCTGAGGTCAGAGTTCCAGACCAGCCTGGCCAGCATGGTGAAACCCTGTCTATGCTCAAAAAATACAAAAATTAGCCGGGTGTGGTGTCAGGGGCCTGTAATCCCAGCTACTCAGGAAACTGAGGCAGGAGAATTGCTTGAACCTGGGAGGTGGAGGTTGCAGTGAGCCAAGATCATGCCACTGCACTCCAGCCTGGGCAACAGAGTGAGACGCTGTCTCAAAAAAAAAAAAAAAAAAAATCTGTTCCTAGTAATAGTGTTTGGAACCATTTCAAAATCAATTGGTTTTTATATCGGATCTGGCTCCCCAGGATTAAAGTTTGCATTCCAGTAATGCGTCTCCAGATCATCGACATCAGTAGGCAGACGCTGGCAGAATCTGGTGAGAAACTCCATAGGGAGTCCCGAGGGCCCGGCTCTGTGGGCGCCCTCAGTGCCGAGTGCGTACTCGGACCTCGCCGTGCTTGTGGCCTGCTGGGGCATCCGCCTCATCTCGTCGGGCTCCTGGCAGCTGGCTGGGAAACCGTGCTTCACTGAGACTGAGATTCTGTTCTCCTTGGTTTTCATAGCCGGTTTAATGGTGAAAAAGTCGGCTTCAGATGCTTCCATCTCCTCCGGCACCCATGGGCAGTATTCGATTTTGCAGACGGCAAGACTCCTGCCAGGAGCACCTCAGCAACCAGTGAGTTCTTCTGCGCGCATTTCACACCCAGGGGTTTTGCTGCGGGAGAGTGTGGGATCTCTCTTCCCAGCGAATATATAGATTTATGTGTCTTTAACCCTCTACCTGCTCACCAGCGCATCTCCAGACCCCATAACCTACCCTCGAAGGTCCTCCATAGGGCTTTTAAATGGTTGTATGGAGTGTTCTAGAGAAAATCGCTTTTGATGAAAAATCCCAAGTATCCCTGGTTTCCAGACTCATCCATTTCTCTCTCTTCCCATTCTTGCCTCTGCCCTTAGTGTACGGACGGAGCATTGCTTGGTAGAAGGGAAAAGGGGAGAAATTCAGATTGTCATCCTGGAAAAATGATCATTCTGGAGTCAAGTTAGTTGAGAGAACAGGCTAAAAAGACATCTAAATAATGAAGCTGGGGAACACACTAGTAAGAGTAACACCTGTAGAGGATTGTGGAGGTACAGGGTTCCAGAGGGTTCCATGAGCTGCTGGGAAAGAGAGCAGGTGAAGGCAGGGGAGTAGAGGGAAGAGAGGGGAGGATGGGTGCTGTGGGGAATGCCGTGTCCGGGATGCCTCTGGGGTGCTGGGCCTGGCCAGGTGCTTGTGCAGCCCCGGCAGGTGGAGGGGTGACTGGAGGCCAGTGGTTTACAGTAGTGAAAATAGGTCATGAAAGGCAACCCAGATGCTGGATGAAGAAGTAGAAAAAGCACTTTTGGCCATGTGTGGTGGCTCACGCCTGTAATGCCAGCACTTTGGGAGGCTGAGGCAGGTGGATCACCTGAGGTCAGGAGTTCAAGACCAGCCTGGCCAACATGGTGAAACTCTATCTCTACTAAAAATACAAAAATTGGCTGGGCGTGGTGACGGGCGCCTATAATCCCAGCTACGTGGGAGGCTGAGACAGGAGAATCGCCGGAACCCAGGAGGCAGAGGATGCAGTGAGCCAAGATTGCGCCACTGGACTCCAGCCTGGGCAACAAAGAGCAAAACTCCATCTCAAAAAATAAAAATAAAAATAAAGCACTTTTAAAGAAACGCATATCTGGAAGGTATTTTGATAACTCAGCCGGACCATGGAAAGAATGGCCTCGGATTTTGCTTTCTGGCTTTAACCTGGTTATTGAAATAAAGACAGAAGATGGTCAGTCCATATACAAAAATCTGTAAACACGCAGCTTTGGAGACAAGGGTCATTAGGTCTCTACTGTATGGGCTCTTGTTGGAAAGAGAGTGCTCCTGGGGGAAGAGACAATGGCAGGGTGTGGTGGAGGCTGGAGTTTGTGTGGTCATCATTGTCTGGGGGAGCCCTGCGCAGACCCGAAGGTAGCGGATGCATCCATGAGGCTATCTTCCTGCCTGTGCTGATACTCTGCTCTTCCTCATTCTGCCCTCAAGCCCAAGGCTCGGACTGGAATAAGTAAACCTTATAATGTCAAGCAGATCAAAACCACCAATGCCCAGGAGGCAGAAGCAGCAATCCGGTGTCTCCTGGAAGCCAGAGGAGGTAGGTCTTCTGTTGGAAGGGGAAACCCGATTCTCCTTTTCTTTTCATCTCCCCACTAAAAGTGGTCTAGAAAAGAAAATAACTCTTTTTATTCTTCTGTAGGCAACATTAAATGAAAGCATCCTTTAGCAACATTTTATATAAATCTATACTGATTGTCCACTTAAAATTCAGTGTGTGTATGAAAATCATCCCAGAGCTCTTAAGCAGCATCTAGAGGAGAGACTGAAATAAACTAAATTGAATTTTAAAAATGGGTTAATGCTGCCAGCATGAAATCATTCTGCCAGCTTTATAAAAAAGACACAGTTATAGTGTTTGTCCTAATTTCAGGCACAAAATCTACCTTTTAAATGCCTGGCAAGTGTAAGTAAAGTTTTTAGTGTCAGGCAGGGACCTCTTTCCCACCATCCTGTCTGTTTTCTGTTGCAATTACTTCACTGAACCCACGTTAGTCACCTTGGGCTCTCCCCACTTCATTCATAATCACTGGTAATTTACACTTTTACATTTGGCCTTGGCTTTGTTCCAGAATCTCCTGTGGCAAGAGGAGAGTGTGCCCTTTGTTTTTTTTTTTTTTTTTTTTTTAGACTGAGTTTCACTCTGTCACCAGGGCTGGAGTGCAGTGGCTCAACCCCAGCTCACTGCAACCTCTGCCTCCCCGGTTCAAGCAATTCTCCTGCCTCAGCCTCCTGAGTAGCTGGGACTATAGCTGCATACCACCACACCCAGCTAATTTTTGTATTTTTAGTAGAAACAGGGTTTCACCATGTTGGCCAAGCTTGTCTCAAACTCCTGACCTCAGGTGATTCACCCACCTCAGCCTCCCAAAATGCTGGGATTACAGGCATGAGCCACCGTGCCCGGCTGAGTGTGCCCTTTGAAAAGGCGTAAGCAATCATCATTGCCTAATTTGCTTTTAGTCAGCGTGTTTAACTGCTTTGGAATTCTCAAATAAGATTTAAGGGGGCATGAGTTAAAAGGTTGAAAACTACTCTTGTAGAATGATACTGCCACAAATGGTTTCTTTTTTTATTTTAGAAAAATAACTAAAACTGTGGATATAACAACCCAAGTTTCCATCAGCTGATAAATGGATAAACAAAATGTGGTCCATCCATACAATGGAATATTGTTCAGCCATTAAAAAACAAAATGGGCTGATACGTACTACCTCATAGGTGGACCTTGGAAAGATTATGCTATGTGAAAGAAAACAAAAAAGACCACATAGTGTACCATCCCTTTTTATGAAATGGCCACAGCCGGCAAATTCATGGGGTCAGAAAGCACTTCATGCTTCCCAGGGTCTGGAAAGAGGCGTGGGTGGGGAGTGACTGCTGATGGGTGTGGGGCTTCTTTTTTGTGTGCTGAAAACGTTCTGGAGTTAGACGGTAGTGATGGTTGCACAACTTTGTGAATATACTAAAAACAATGAACGGTACACTTAAAAAGGGTCAGTTTCACAGTTTGTGAATTACATTGCAATAAAGCTGTTTAAAAAAACAAAAACTAGAGATGTAGATGTTACTAGAGGTTTGAAATCTACCTACAATCCCTGCTTAACACATTTTTGGTCATGGCCCCACTGAGATTTGGATGTATTTGGATCATCTCCCCTGAGAAATGTAAGTACACGTGAGACTTTGCATATGATCTCAGGGTCTCACTGGTCCACATCCAGACTATCCACAGACCTCAGATCACCACTCCTGCTAGGAAGGTGAGTGTGAAAAGCTGCGACTACTGGGCGCAGTGGCTCACACCTATAATCCCAGCACTTTGGGAGGCCAGGGCAGGAGCATTGCTTGAGTCCAGGAGTTCAAGGCAAAAATTTATTTTATTTTATTTTATTTATTTATTTATAACAAGAGTCTCACTCTGTCGCCCAGGCTGGAGTGCTGTGGTGCAATCTCAGCTCACTGCAACCTCTGCCTCCCAGAGGAGGAGACTGAAGTTATTCTCCTGCCTCAGCCTCCCGAGTAGCTGGGACTACAGGCGCACACCACCACACCTGGCTACTTTTTGTATTTTTAGTAGAGATGGGGTTTCACCATGTGGGCCAGGCTGGTCTTGAACTCCTAACCTCATGATCCACCCACCTCAGCCTCCCACAGTGCTGGGATTATAGGCATGAGCTACTGCGCCCTGCCCCAAAAATTTAAAATTAGCTGGGCATGGTAGTTCACACCAATAGTCCCAGCTACTTGGGAGACTGAGGTAAGATTGCATGAGCCCAGGAGTTCCAGCAACATAGTGAGACCTCATCTCTGCTAAAAATTTTAAAAAAATTAGCTGGGCATGGTGGCGCTCACCTGTAATCCCAGCTACTCAGGAGGCTGAAGTGGGAGAATTACTGAAGCCTGGGAGGTTGAGACTGCAGTGAGTCGTGATTGCACCACTGCACCCCAGCCTGGGTGACACAGCGCAATCTCATCTTTAAAAATAAATAGTGAAAAAAGCTGGGGCTAAACCTAGCTGGTTAGTCCTGAAATACACTGAATTCGTAAATTACCCTTAGGATGTAGACTGTCTAAAGATGAAATCATGCAGTGAATTGCCTCGCCCTTGACGCTGCCGCCATGTGGTTTTGTTTCAGGTGCCTCAGAAGAAGCCTTCAACACCATGACCCCGAGGGACCAAGCATCCTCTGAACCAGAGCCCACACCAGGGGCAGCCAAATCAGAGACCCCACAGGCACCCCCGCTCCTGCCCCGTCGGCCCCCACCCAGAGTTCCTGCCATCAAGAAGCCAGCCTTGAGAAGGACAGGAAAGGTAACAGCCTGGTAGCATAAAGCCTCTTACTCCTAAGTCGCTCAGATGTCTTGATAGTTAAGAATGTGTCTCATAGACAAAAAAATCTAGTTACCTGTGGACATCCTCTCGTTCATGAGTTCCAGACACAGGCATGTCTTTGGGGAAGGGTTTGACAACTGCTTCCTCCCTCATGCCATACTGTGTCTTGGCTCTGGCTGAGAAGAACAAGGGGTCCACTGTCTCGCAGATTGTCAGTGTGATGAGAACAGCTTGGAGATATTATGCTTCCTAAGTGTTCCGAATCCCCAGAGGGAACCACAGTGGGATGCTTTTCCCCACGTGTTCTGGTACCGCCCATTTGCGTGTGGTCTGTGTTATGTGCACGTGGTTTCAAGGTATTAGAAAAACAGTAACCGATTCCCAGATCTGCCAGGTTCACAGGCTCTCGTGCGGCCTCGGTCTACGTTCCACAGCTTTTCTTGCCACTTTTCTTACAGATTGTTTTTTGCTCTCGCTCTCAAGCTTCTCAGCCTTGCTTACTGCTTCAAAGACATGAGTTTGTAAGGACAGTAGCAGCCCAAAGACTGGCATCTGTAGACACATCTGGATCTTCCGTTTGATCTGTGTTCTAGTACCGGACCCTCGGTAATCCCTCCCTGGTCATCACAGTGTGACGCCACGTCCCCCCAGGGAGTGTGAGCAGGGACTTTGGCTTCACTCTTGGCAGCACTAGCTTTGTATTTCCTGGGTTGCTCTTCCATCCCACATTGGCTCATTGCCATCTGTCCCTCATCCATGCCTCCTTACAAAGTGGACTTTTCTCCTCCTCCTTTTCCCTGTTCAGATGTTCCTCGACTTAAAATGGGGTTATGTCCCCAATAAACCCATCGTAAGTTGAAAATTATCATGTCAAAACTGTGTCTAATACACCTAACCTACCACACGTCAGCCTCGCTGACCTTAAACATGCTCAGAACACATACATTAACCTACAGCTGGGCAAAAAAAAAAAAAAAAAAAAAAAAAAAAAAAAAAAAAAAAAAAAAAAAAAAAAAAAAAATCTAACACAGCCTACTTTATAATAATAAAAATAAAAGATCAAACTTCAAAATTCAAAGTGTGCTTTATATGGAACATTAGCGCTTGCAAACTGAGGTAAAGTGGAAAATCGTAAGTGGAACATTGTTAAGTCGGGGACCACCTGCTTTGTCTTTTCCTATAAAAGCCAGAAGCAGAAATGGATTCATTTTCCCAACCTGCTGCACAGGAGTTAGAGTGAAAGGCTGTTGGAAAAGAGATTTTTTTAGTTTGTTTTCTAAAGAACCAAAAGAAATTCTGAAATGCCAATGTTTAACCAGCCTACTGATGTCCATTTCTGTACAAAAGCTTCATTTTGACTGTGCAGTTGTTTTCTTTGTGATAGAGCCAAATCAAAACCAAGGCAGTGTAAAGGTTTCCATTTTTTACCAATATTTAAGTATAAAAGATTCAGGGAACAACGTTCAGTGGCTCACGCCTATAATCACAGCACTTTTGGAGGCCGAGGCAGGTGGATCACCTGAGGTCAGGAGTTGGAGACCAGCCTGACCAACATGGTGAAACCCCATATCCACTAAAAATACAAAAATTAGCCGGACATGGTGGCATATGCCGATAATCCCAGCTACTCAGGAGGTTGAAGCAGGAGAATCGCTAGAACCCAGAAGGTGGAGGTTGCAGTGAGCCGAAATTACACCACTGTACTCCAGCCTGGGAGACAGAATGACACTCTTGTCTCAAAAAAAAAAACCAAAAAATTCAAGGAGAAAGCATATCCATTGGTTCTTCAATTAGCTTAGTATAACAACACAAGTTACCTCACCCTAGCATGGTCCAGACCATGCATCAGCCCAGGCTGCATTTTCAAAGAGTGTTTTCAGAGAGGTTTGCTTTTAGTAAGGGAAGAGCATAACCCCATTTCCTAAAGTGACAAAGAAAAGTTTGTCTCTGATTATTTACTGTGGCCCTGGTTTTAAAATTTCCACTCATTTTCATTGGACCTGCTGGTGTGACCTGATAAATGTGTGTTTCTCCTGTGCTTTTTCTTACCTGGTCATATTTATGGCATCCCACACATTCTCAAATTTCGAATTTGCTAGAATGTCAGCTTGGTCTCACCTCTGTTCTCTGCTGACCACTCAGTGTCCTCTGATCCTTGGCTTCCCAGGTGTTGGCTTCTTATTTACACTCTTTGTCCTACCTTTTCTCAGCCCCTGTCACCGGAAGAACAGTTTGAGCAACAGCCTTGCCATTTTACAATTGGACCCCCGGAGACAAGCTTTGAGACCTCTCCTGTCGCCACAGCCCCTCGAGTTCCTCCTGTTCCCAAACCAAGAACATTTCAGCCTGGGAAAGTTGCAGAGAGGTGGCCAAGCCATGGAAAGCCAGCGTCAGATGAAGCCCCTCCCGTGGCAGGAGCCCCCATGCCACCACCTCCAGAGGCACCATCTCTTGTGCCCAAAGTCCCCCCAAGGAGGAAGAAGTCAGCCCCCGCAGCCTTCCACCTGCAGGTGCTGCAGAGCAACAGCCAGCTCCTCCAGGGCCTCACTTACAACAGCAGCGACAGAGCCTCTGGGCACCTGCCTGACACAGGCACTGCCTTCCCACAAGGGGACTTTCTCAGCACTTCCTCTGCTACAAGTCCCGACAGCAATGGCACCAAAGCAATGAAGCCAGGGGCAGCCCCGCTTCTTGGCGATTATCAGGACCCCTTCTGGAACCTCCTTCACCACCCTGCACTGTTGAATAATACTTGGCCTTCTAAGAGCTCAGACCCTTTGGACACAGGGACCAGGAGCCCCAAAAGGGCTCCCATAGACCCACCATCAGCTAGAGCTTCAGCTGCCAAGGTGGAGCTGCCACCAGATCGTGAACACAAAACCTTGGGTCACTGGGTGACAATCAGTGACCAAGACAAGAGGACGGCACTGCAGGTATTTGACCCATTGGCAAAAACATGACTGCGGCTTTGAAGGCCGCCCTCCTGCAGAATGCGTACCTTCCTCCCTCTAGGCATCGCTCCACCAGAAGAGACACCTATTTAAAGCCACACTGGCTAAAACATTTGTGCATCTGTCACTCTTGTGTAGTTTACAAAAATTCTGTCTCTTATTCAGTAAGATGGTTAGCCACCAAAAGATACTTCATTCAAGACTTGTTCATTGAAGTTTCCTCTTAAAGGAATGGGAGCCTTCCTGTTTAAATTCGGTATATGGATTTTAAGCAAGGACATCTAGCTGATGAGGCCCGAGAAGTTCTTGGCCATTGAATTTTTAAATGGTCATTCAGTTCATGTTGTCTTTTGTCTTTTATCTGTATTTTACAGATTTGGAATAACATTTTGGAGAGCTGCCTGAGGGTTGATGTATAAAGTAAGGATTAGAGAAAGAGGTCATTGGGACCATTAATAGCTGTCCTGGCCCACTTAAACAAGGTTACAAAAAATCAGAGTTGGAAGCAGCAAACAGGTCAACCTCATGACTAGACTGTACATTCCCATGAGCCCTTGTGTTTAACTGTGTCCATGCGTATTAACTTTGATGTATGCATCCCCGGGAAGCTGGTGTCATACACCGTTTTGCCTCTAAAGCATATACCGTTAGCTTAACCTTAGCTTAAACTAGCTGAAGACTCCTGTGCCATCTCTTAGACACTGCATGCCCTATCAATTACTATAATCCTGGGCTGTGGCGTGCTACTGAAACCAATTTTTATCCACCATCTAGTCCTTATTAAGTGAAACCTCATGGATTCTTTGTTCCACTTATATTCCATACATACCACATAAAAGCACATAGTGTGGAAACTCATGCTGGCATGGGATATTGATTCTCAGTTAGAAAATGAAGAGTATTTCAGCCTCATCTGTCCGGCTGGAGCTTCAGGATGGAAAGTACTTTGTGTCTCTGCATCTAAGAATCCCTAGGGCAGTGTTTCTGGGTTTGCTTGTCTGTATGTTTATTAGGTTTATTTCTTGCCTATACATTTTCCCCACATTTCCAACACCACTTCTCACCTATTCAATAATTGAAAAAAACATTACCATAGTGTTTTACATTTTTATAGTAGTTACAAGGTCTAGCATCCATTTGGAGCAGATACTGTTTTGTCTATTTAATAAGAAGTTCACTGGTGAAATCTTACTGTGTTGCTTGTCGTAGCTGGGAGCCTTTCACATCATAGACTTGTACAGCAGTGATCAAGTGTCGTTCCTCACATGACTGGGGAATGTCTGTCCTAAACGCTCACCACTAGGACGGTAAGGATCATCTTGCCTGGGCTATGCCACTCTCTTGTTACCATTAGAACTCTGGAATTTCAGAGTTAGTTTTCATTGTCACTATCAAGATACATTGTATATTACTTAAATCTGGCAATCAAAACAGAAGCTACAACAGGCATCTCTTTTCATCTGAAAACTAATACCAGGAAAAGGATAAAAGAAAAATGAGTCCATTACCCACAGAGCTAGACAGATAAGACGCATAGCTGACCAGACATAAAAGGCGTTTGGCAGCATTTACGTCTTTTATGTGATATTTACCTCCATGACAAACACGAGAAATAAACAGAATGGTCCTTAACAGAGCTCAGGGGAGAGCACAAGATGGGCTGCTTGGAGAAGCTGATTTGCCAAGATGCACATCGCTGCTAACAAGCAAGAGTCAGAAATGAAGTGAAATTGAAGAATTCATTCAAATGCTCTTTTCCTTATCACCTCTTTTCTCACCAAAAAGGAGGTAAATTTGAAAACAGATAAATGTAACAACCAGTCAGGAAAAGTGAGCTCCTCTATTGCTTGCAGTGCTGGAAATAGATCTCATTTTTAGGTTTTCTCTTTGTTCTAGAGCGCAAATAAATGGGACAGAGAATAAAATCTCTGTTAAGATAGGTGCTCATCTCCTAAGTAGCTCTTCAGAGTCTGACAAAAACACACAGAATTATGTTGACTTGGGGAAGTGAATCCAAAAAATTACAAGGAGTTTAAGAGTTAAATATTATTTGATCATGGCTGTCAAATTCAGTGAACAACATAGACTGAATTTTGAGTTGGTAATATGTGGTTCTCAACCAGAATTTTCTTTAAAAAAAAGACAATTGGAATTGCCTTATTTATTTTAAAAATCAATGCTTACTAGTTGGTAGCATTCCCAGGTCAGCAGCAGAGTAGATTAAATAATCTTGACAGTGAGCAGCTGCCTTCTTGGGGATTTCATCCTGTGTTTCTTTAAAGGTTTCGTCTTTGATGCTGCCATCCAGGACTTCTGACTGTGACCTGGTAGCTTACTTTGTTACTGCTGTTCTCTAACCTGATGCAGTTCACTGCAGACTGCTTTAGGTACTTGACAGTCACCATTGTCTCTCTGATCCCAAGCACAGTCCCTTTACATCACCATCTTCTCAGATTTCTTGCCTATTCTTAAAATTTGTTTTGGTTAATGGTTGAATCAGGACATCAGCTCAAGCAATTCCTGTAACAGTTTAAAGTTGCTGAAGTTCAAGGCACATAATAAAATTCTCCCTAATGTGTGTATAAGTATAAACAAAGTAATGTATCAAAGCATTCAGTTTACAGTGAAGTAATTTCATTGGGAAGAAAAGCTGCAAAGATTATTGGGGGACTAGTGATTAATAAAATCCTGTAATATTTTTTGAAATGATAATTTGTACTGAACTTGCACGATACCTACTAAATGTTTTTGTCTTTTTTAAAATTGGGTTTATTTCTTTTCAGATATGAAGAGAACCTTGGGATGTCTGACTAACCGTCTGTTCTGGATCAAATGCAATTACTAGTTATTCCTCTTGAGTTTTGGGTTTTGATTCATTTTTTTAACTATCAAATTAACTTGAAAAAACAGAAAAGTAATCATTTGGTTGAGAATTTATGAGTTGAATGCTGCTAGCAGGGACCTCTGCCACAACATATAATAACTTTATGCTACGTTATCTACAAGACTTGAGAGCTGCTAGAATTAATTTTCTGCACGATTTTATAGCAAACTTATAAAGCCTGAACTGCTAGTTTGAATCTATTACAACATAGAGGCAGGAGATGGAAGTAAACACTCTTCCAAGTTCTGTTTAGGTTTGCTCTAAGCTAATTAATACACACAATACAGGTCATAAATGTTCTCTGATGATTTTTAGAAATAAGAATATAATCTCAAAATAATAAATATGGCTAGTCCTTCTGACCAGTAAGGACGTATATTGAATTCAATAAATCTGCAGCCAGTTGCAGAAACTTCTTTCCAAGGGAGTGGGGGGGATAGGTTTAAAACACAGTCTCATAAAAGGCAAATTGTTTGCCTGTATCTCAGTAAGAGTACAAATGACACCGGGCACAATGGCTCATGCCTGTAATCCCAGCACTTTTTGAGGCGGAGATGGGTGGATCACCTGAGGCTGGGTGTTTGAGAGCAGCCTGGCCAGCATGGTGAAACCCTGTCTCTACTAAAAATACAAAAATTGGCTGGGCAAGGTGGCACACGCATGTAATCCCAGCTACTCGGCAGGCTGAGGCAGGGGAATCCCTTGAGCCTGGGAGGTAGAGGTTGCAGTGAGCTGAGACTGCACCACTGCACTCCACCCAGAGTGCGACTCTGTCTCAAAAAAATTAAGAGTACACATTGAGAGAGTAATCGTAGTAATTGTGAACAGAGGGTTAGGGAAGATTTGGAAGAATCATACAGTATGTAGTGTTTTCCTGAGTTGAGAGCTTTTTTTTTTATTTTTTATTTTTTTGAGATGGAGTCTCACTCTTTCGCCAGGCTGGAGTGGAGTGCAGTGGTGTGATCTTGGCTCACTGCAATCTCCACCTTCTGGGTTCAAGCGATTCTCCTGCCTCAGCCTCCCAAGAGCTGGGACTACAGGCGCCCACCACCACACCCAGCTAATTTTTGTATTTTTTTTTAGTAGACACAGGGTTTCACTATGTTGGCGAGGATGGTCTCGATCTCCTGACCTCGTGATCCACCCGCCTCAACCACCCAAAGTGCTGAGATTACCAGTGTGAGCCACAGTACCTGGCCTTTTCTTCTTAGAGATAGGATCTTGCTCTGTCACCCAGGCTAGAGTACAGTGGCATGATCATAGCTCACTGTAGCCTTGACCTCCTGGGCTCAAATGATCCTCCCACCTAAGGTCCCAAGTAACTGAAACTATAGGAGCATGCCACCAGGCTAGTCTCAAACTCCTGGCCTCAAGCAATCCTCCTGCCTTGGCCTCCCAAAGTGTTGGGACTACAGGTGTGGGCCACCATCCCTAGCTCCCTCTGTATTATATTTAAAAATATTTTTCATTGGCCAGCACAGTGGCTCACGCCTGTAATCTCAGCACTTTGGGAGGCCGAGGCAGGCAAATCACTTGAGGTCTGCAGTCTGAGACCAGCCTGGCCAAACATGGGAAAAACCTGTGTCTACTACAAATGTAAAAATTAGCTAGGTGTGGTGATACATGCCTGTAATCCCAGCTACTTGAGAGGCTGAGGCACGAGAATTGCTTGAACCCAGGAGCTGGAGGCTTCAGTGAGCCAAGATTGCGCCACTGTACTCCAGCTTGGGTGACAGAGCAAGACTGTCTAAAAATATATTTTTTCCTTTGTTTTTCAAACATCTTTCATTAATTTTAACTTTAATTTGGGTCTGTTTTGTACTATTAATTTTGTTCTTTTCCTAATCTTAATTAAAAGTAGAACTGGGTTTTTAATTTTAGTCTTTCTTAATAATAAAAAAGTTATACAATTTCCTTTGATTTTAGCTTTAACTGCACTCTGTACATTTTGGCATGAAATTTTCTCCTTGTCATCAATTACTAGATTGTAATTTGTTTTTTCTCTTTGATCTAGTCGTTATTTAGGAGACGGTATAATTTCCAAGTAGTTAAGGGTTTGTTTTTAATTAATTTATTTATTTTTTTGGTATTTTAAATTGCTTACCCCTAATTTTATTGGCATGTGACCTGAGACTATAACTTAGAAAAGCATCTACTTTTAAAAACGTGTTAAAGTTAGATGTGACCATGTGCAGTATTGATTTTTGAAGTGGCTTCATCAATATTTTTTTTTTTAGTCATAGGGAATGAAATTGTGTGTGTGTGTGTGTGTGTGTAACTGATGTGCTGTCAATTACACTCTATCTGCTGGAAAAGATCTTTGTGCAAGGGAGATCTGTGGGGGGTGGTGAAGGCTGTAGTGCTAGTTCCAAAGTGATGCCCTTGCCCTGTCCTACCAGGATTCCTTAGATGTTGCTGAATAAATGTTTCACAATTTGTTGTAAGCCTTTTGGTCAATCTCTAGAGATGCTGAATGATTGCTTTTGCTAATTTTGACCAGTTTAATAGATGTCTTTCTGGGGAAGAGGTCTCTCTGAGCCTCTCATGTGGCTGTTCTGGAATGTAGCCCCTCTGGGCTCTCCGTGTTCTGTCCCATTGGCCTCCTCCTTGTCTATCCGTGTGCCAATACAACATTGTCTTATTTAACTTTGATATCTGATAAGCACTCCTACCATATTATTTTTCTTTAAGAGTATCATCTTGGCTATTTTTGAATTTTTGTATTTTTATATCAATTTTAAAATTAATCCAAGTTCCATTTTTTAAAAACTTGTTGGAATTTTGGGGACTGCATGGAATAGAATAGATGGCTTTACAGTATTGAGTCTTCAGCCCAAGAACCCAGCACATCTCTTCATTTAAGGTTTTCTTTGATGTTTCTTAGTTTTTAACTTTTATTATAAAAAGTTTCAGATGTACATGAAATCAGAGGGAACAGTCTGGACTCTCGTATATGTCACCTAAATTTAACAATAATACTTTGCTGTATTTGCTTTACATATTTTTCCTTTGCTGAAATATTTGAAAGCGATTCTATCATACTTGACTCCTCAATACTTTCAATGTATATCTCATTTTCTTTCATATTATTATATCTAACAATAATTCTTTTTAAAATTCATTTGCTATTTTTTGCTAGTATACTTATATATAGATGTCTTTATATTGAATGTATCAGCAACCTTGCCAAACTGTCAAAATTCTAACAACTTACTGTATTTTGATATACCTAATGTAACATCATTTATCAGATCCACCATTTATGTACCCTCATTCTTAAGAAGGCGTCTAAATTATGACTCAAGATCTATTGTGAGATACAGCCCAATTCCAGAGATGTTCAAATATTGTAAAATGTGTCTTGGAATTGATAAGACATGGTATCTGTGGATTCTTTTGGATTTTCTATATAAATAATCACATCACCAGCAAACAATGAATTTTGTTTATTCCTTTCTCATCCTTGTATCTTTGTGTCTTTTTCTTGCCTAAAGAGTTGGCTAGGACATTTAGTACGATGTTAAATATGCTGATAGTAGGCATTCTTGTGTTATTCCTGTTCTCAGAGGGAAGGTGTTAATATTTTTACCAGTAAGTATTGTTTATTTTTTTTTCTTCGAATATCCTTTATTGAGAAAATTCTCTTCCTGGCTTCCTATCTTTTGCATGAATAGTGGTTAAATTTTATCAGATATTTTGTGTGTGTTGCAATGATTATGATTTTTCCTTTCATTTAATGTGGTGAATTACATTGATTTTTCAATACCAATCAAACCTTGCATTCACTGTGTAACTCCAACTTGGGCAGATTATTTTATCCTAAAATATTGCTGGATTTAGCTTGTCAATATTTTTGCTTGGGATTTTTGCAGCTACATCCATAAGTGAGAGCGGCTTGTAACTTTCCCTTTTTTATACTGTCCTTGAATGGTTTTGGTATCAATGTTTTGTTAACCTCATAAAATGAGCTGGGGATGACACTCTTTTAACTGGAAGAACTTGATAATATTGGAACTGTTTCTTCCTTAAACTTCTGGTAGCCCTCACTGGTCAAGTTCTGTCTAGGTTTGTTCTAAGCTAATTTTAAGACATAAAATATAGGTCATAAATGCTCTCTGATGATTTTCAGCAATAAGAATACACTGATAATTTCAAAGTAATAAATACGGCTAGTCCTTCCTGACCAGTAAGGAATAGTGTATGGAATTCACTTGGGCCTGTAGTTTGTGAGATTTTAAAATCACTTATTCTATTCCTTTTATAGGTATAAAACTGTAACCGTTTTCTACTTCATGGGCAAGTTGGGTAAGCTGTATTTTCCTTGGAGTTTTCTATTAAAAATTTAATAATATTGGCCTAAAGTATTTATTAATATCTAATTTTAATGTGTGCATTGTAGTGAGTTCCTCTTCATTCCTAATATTGGCAATTTGTGCCTTTTTTTACTTGATTGCACTAATGGTTTGTCAACTATTAGTCTTTTCAAACAATCAATCAGCTTCTAGTTTTGCGGAGATTCTATGTTTTTTTTTTTTTCTATTTATGTTTTTTAAAAATTCTTCCATCTATTTTCTTTGGTTTTATTTCACTGTTAATTTTCCTTCATTTGACCATATGAGCTAAGTATTGACCGTCTGGTCAAATGTGAAAAGAACATATATTCTCTATTCCTTGGATACAGTATAGGGCTCTAAGTATTCCAGCAGGCCAAGAGAGGTGTGCTAAAAATCTCCTGTGGCGTCTGTTTCTTTTTGTAGTTTTCTCCATTTTTGTATTATATAATTTTTATACCATGTACTCACATTCATACACAATTAACATTTATCATTTTCCTAGTGAATTTCATCTTTTTGTTTTGTTTTCTCGACACAGAGTCTCGCTCTGTTGCCCAGGCTGAAGTGCAATGACACGATGTTGGCTCACTGCAACCTCCATCTCCTAGGTTCAAGCAATTCTCCTGTTTCAGCCTTCCAAGTAGCTGGGATTACAAGTGCATGCAACTACGACTGGCTAATTTTTTATGTATGTATGTATGTATGCATGTATTCAGAGATGGAGTCTAGTTTTGTCGCCCAGGCTGGAGTGCAGTGGTATGTCTCCGCTCACTGCAACCTCCGCCTCCCAGTTTCAAGCAATTCTCCTGCCTCAGTGTCTAAAGTAGCTGTGATTACAGGCACCCACCACCATGCCTGTATTTTTAGTATTTCTAGTAGAAGTTTTGTATTTTCAGTAAAATTTCTGTAATTTTAGAGATGTGGTTTCGCCATGTTGGTCAGACTGGTCTCGAACTCCTGACCTCAAGTGATCCACCAGCCTCGGCCTCCCAAAGTGCACCACATCCGGCCTGAATTTAATCTTTTATCACCATGAAGTAACCCTCTTATGGCAGACTGTTTTTACTTGTCCATGTCCTTCGCCTCTCTTCTATATTTTCTACCTTTATTTTCTCTGCGCTACATTCTGAATACTTTCTTTTTATGACCTCTCTTCGAGTTCACAAACTTTGTTCAGGTGCAATCTAATTTCAACTAGTTTCCTTGTCTAGAATCTATTTCTAAGTTGAATCTGTTTTAGACTTTCTAAAATCTAAGTCATTATATAAGCCTGTTTATGAAGATATTTCAACCTTGTGTTTAAAAAAAAAAGTTAAGCATAGTTTTTTATTAATTTTTTTGGCAGAGGGGTCTGTTCTGCTGCTGTTCTCATTCATGGTGCCTGGTTATCTTTATTCACTGATTATGGCATTTTAAAAACTATTTGTAGGAATAATTTAAAGGCTAGGGTGAATATATCTTCCTAATTGCTTCTGTCAGATGCCTGGAGACACTACCAGTCTGGAATCCTCTTAAGTGGTGGGCTTGAGATTTCTTGAATCACCCAGGAGTCACGAGCACAGTATGTTTCCTTCTAGGTCATCCTTACTTTGTGTAATAGCCCTTTGCAGTCCCAGTTTAATATATTTGGGACTATCAGACTCTCTTGGCAAGCCCTGGTCTTTAACTTCCGTCCCTCTTACCTTGGGAATTTGCCAAAACCATAGCTCCATTTCTTGGTGGCTTCTTTTGGCTCTGCATGACCTCAAAGTGGGACCTTGTACAAAGAGACCCATCTAAAGAGGTAAAGTGAGATCAGAAATACAAATCCCTGCTCTATGCCCCAAGCCATATGCTGGAAGAGGAAAGGCCTTTTAAAAATTATCTGGTGAGCTGTGATTGTGCCACTGTACTCCAGCCTGGGTGACAGAGAGAGATCTGGTCTCAAATAAATAAACAAATATTATTATATTATCTGCCCACAGGGGACTTCCTTTTTGTCTGTATACAGGGGCTGCCAAACATGTGAGTGAGTGGCACCTTTGCCTCAAGCCAACATAGTCTGCTTTCTGGTCTCCTCTTCAGTTTGTCTTTTTCTGGACTTTTATTTCCTTTTTGAGATGAAGTCTTGCTCTGTCACCCAGGTTGGAACCCAGTGGCACGATCTCGGCTAACTGCAACCTCCACCTCCTGGGTTCAAGTGATTTTCCTGCCTCAGCCTCCCAAGTAGCTGAAATTACAGGTGCATGCCACCGTGCCCAGATAATTTTTATATTTTTAATAGAGACAGGGTTTCACCATGTTGGCCAGGCTGGTCTCAAACTCCTGACCTCAGGTGATCTGCCCACCTCGGCCTCCCAAAGTGCTGGGATTACAGACATGAGCCACCGCACCCTGCCTCCTGGACTCTATAGATAAAATAATGATTTATTTCTCTCAACAAATCATTTTATTCGTAACTCTTTGATCGATTAAAGACATTTCATCTAGATTCTTTAATTGTTCTCCTAAATATATCTACCCCTTCTCCCCATGTTATCACATCAGCTAGCACATTTGTTGTTAGCAACTGTCGTATTTGCTGTACCTACATAATAAAATAACTGGCTTTTGCTAGGTTGTTGTATAATCAAACAATTAGGTATTGATAGGGTGTACTGATGACCCATTTACCTTGAGATGCTGCACTCCAGTTTTAGCTTTGACTATCCCATTCTATAGAAGTCCACCATCTTCAAAATGTTAAGCATAGACTTACCATTTGACCAGCAATTCCACCCAAGAGAATCAAAAGATCTATCCACACAAAATTTTGTACACAAATAATCATGGCATCATTATTTATCATAGACAAAAGATGAATAGAACCTACATGTCCATCAGCTGATGAATGGATAAAGAAACATGACATATTATACAGTGGAGTAACTTTGGCCATAAAAACAATGACATACTGATACATGCTATATCATAAATGAACCTTGAAAACATGCTAATGGAAGGCAGAGAGGGCCACATATTGTATGATTCCATTTACATAAAATGCCCAAATCCATAGAGACAGAAAATAGATTAGTGTTTGTTTGCCATAGGCTGGGGAAAACAGCGGTGAGAAATGACTGCTAATGGGTTTGGGAATTCCCTAATTCTTTTGGGAATGATGAAATATTCTGAAATTAGATAGCAATGATGTTGCACAACTCAGTGAACTATGCTAAAAACCAATGAATTAAGGCTAGGCACAGTGGCTCAGACCTATAATCATAGCACTTTGGAAGGCCAAGGCAGGAAGATGGCCTGAGAGTTTGAGGCCTGGGCAACAAAGTGAGACCTTGTCCCTACAAAAAAAAATTTTTTTTTTAATTAGCCAGGTGTGGTGGCATGTGCCTGTAGTCCTAGCTGCTTGGGAGGCTGAAGCAAAAGGATCTCTTGAGCCCAGGAGTTTGTGGTTACAATGAGCTATGATCATGCCACTGTACTCCAGCCTGGGCAACAGAGTGAAACCCTGTCTCTAAACAAAAAAAAACCCAATGAATTGTACACTTTAAAACAGTGAATTTTATGGTATGTAAATTATACCTCAATAATGCTGTTACTCTAAAGAAAAAAAGGTCATCAACATGATTTCCTACTTCTCCCATGCTATAGAGGTCAATTAACACCACTTCCAAATGAGCAAGGAAAAAAGGTTTATTTATTTGGCCAAAGAGAATCTGAGAATCTTGATACTAAGAATTGCTAATCCATATAATGGCTGAGAATAGTTTTATTTCATACTCTGATCAATAATAGATTAGCTACTTTAGGATACATTCCAAGCATAGGTAACTACAGTCTGGAAAGAGTTATTATTATAAGCTAGAATTTTTCTAAAAAAGAAAAAGATTAAATTTCTCAGCAATATTAAAATAGATACAAGGAACTGACCCATGCATGAGAATAGGTCTAGCAAAGTTAACACCAGTAATAATGTGTCAGATAAAAGGTAGAAATGAGGCTGGGTGTGGTGGCTCACGCCTGTAATCCCAGCACTTTGGGAGGCCAAGGCAGGTAGATCACAAGGTGAGGAGATCGAGACCATCCTGGCTAACTTGGTGAAACCCCATCTCTACTAAAAATACAAAAAATTAGCCGGGTGTGGTGGCACTTGCCTGTAATCCCAGCTACTCAGAAGGCTGAGGCAGGAGAATCGCTTGAACCCCGGAGGCGGAGGCTTCAGTGAGCTGAGATCACGCCACTGCATTCCAGCATGGGTGACAGAGTGAGACTCTGTCTCAAAAAAAACAAAAAAAAAACTGAAAGTTAAAAACTAAAAGTTTAAAAAAGTGACACGTTTTAAAAATTTACCTCAAATCAATACTCAGAACTAAGAGAGTCTTGAATGTTCTAGTTCATTCTTCTCTCCATTTTAGGTACTCTCCTAATAGCATTTTTACGGTAAATAAGTTGAGTTAATGGTGGCTCTCCCCTCAGAACCTGCCGTACCCTTCCTGGATGCACCGGGAAAGTCACAGATGGAAAAGGACACTCTGTCACAGCAGCTTTGCTCCAGTCACCAGGCCCAACACTGTGAACCATAAAACGGCACAAAGGGACTCCTGTATACCAAAGGAACCCAATCCAGCCCTTCCTTCTGTGCCTGCCACTTCCGGGTTGGTGCTTTACAGCGCTTGAAGGAAGAACAATGTTCTGTAATCTGCAACACACTCCAGACCATGTTGACGCTATGATCACTATGTTTGCATGACTGCTTAGAGCTTAAAGAGAGAAACAGAACACCAAGTTTCTTGCATTGAACTCACATACGAAAATTGGAAGAGGACAACTGTTAGTTTTCAAGGTCTTTGGCTAAAGTTTCACAGATGAATTGTAAAGTACGTTGGTACAAAAAAGCATCCTTTTTCTTTGGCTTACAAATGTTCAAATGGTTAACATCCACAGGAATTAGATCTCCAATGCCTAAATCTGAAGAAAACAGAAAAGTCAATAAACCTAAGTAAAAATATAAGCTTTCCCCTTGGCAATACTGAAAGAGGCCAAATGGGTAGTTCTAGATATTGCTTTGGTTGTGACAAAGGACTCTTAAAAGATAAAGGAACTTGAAGCTTGATAGTGGCTAAGCTACATGTGATAAAACATACAGGAATGGATTCCCAGTCAGTATAACGATAATTTTATGCTTTCCATAAACTTTGTGTGTGTTCTGGCCTACCTCCTTATTTCACAGTGAGCAGACAGCACTAACATCTTCAAAACCTTCTTACACTTGTGGGTTATTTCTAAGTTACTCAGAGTTTCTGTTATAAATTTCCTAATAAGCTCCTTTGTCCTGATGAAATGAATGGGAATGTCTCACATGGGATCCATTATAAACCTAAATCCCAATGATCACTTCCAGAGTAAAAATGATTTAGTGCTTGAGATATTTCAGGCTAAAAAAGTCCCCCTGCGTGGAAGCAGTAAGAGGTACTAGTGAGGCCACCTAGGTGAGGAATGCAGGTGGCAGTTAAAAAGGAAGAAGAGACTCTTGGTAACAGTATTAGGACAAGGCTATGCCACTCCAAGCAGCTGGTCTATGATATTCACTTTGCTTTTGGGCAGGGCATATTGGCTTACACCAGTAATCCCAGCACGTTGGGAGGCCAAGGTAGAAGGACTGCTTGAGGCCAGGAATTTGAGACCAGCCTGGGCAACAGAACAAGACCCCATCTATACAAAAAAATTTAAAAATGAGACAGGTGTGGTGGTGTGCACCTGTGGTCCTGGCTACTCAAGAGGCTGAAGTGGGAAGATCCACTTGAGCCCAGGAGTTTAAGGCTGCCGTGAGCTATGATCGTACCACTCAACTCCAGCCTGGATGACAAAGTGAGACCCTGTCTCTTAAAAACAAAAACAAAAAACTTTGCTGTTGCTTCAAGCTTCCAAAGTCCTTTTTAAAAACATCTGGCAGCTGTTCCCTGGAACTCTTCAAGTTCTTCAACTACTAAATAGTAACTCCTCACCCTACTGCATATTACTTTAAGATAAAACTTTTTTTCAGTTCTACTGCAAAGTATGACATATTTTTCATTTTCTTTAGATAACATATAACGAAGTTAGGACAAAACTCATTATTGTAGACAAAACCATCTAGCAAGCACTCCAGATGCACGTTGTCCCTAGCTTGAAGGACCCATGATGTGGCTGGGCACCACCAGGACAGCACCTAAGCCAGCCTCAGAGTAAGAAAGAGGTTCCCAGAGATAACCAGCAAGCTGAAGACGTGGTCGGGTGAGGCAAAAGCAATTCAGTGGTGAAATGTAAGGGGTATCTACTCTGTACAGAGTAACAGAGGAGGCTATGAAGACAGTTAAGATCTGGCAACTCTTCCCTCAAATAATCTTTAAGACATTACATGACACTAGAGAGCCGGCATTGGCCATTTCTCTCAACCCTAGGATCATGAATAGATTGTGTTTCAACACGTTTTTCTGACTGGAATATTTCTGGAGCTTTATTATTCCCCATGGATCTTCTATTTACGAAAGCTTCCACACTTCTAGCTGATTTTCTTAAGGGTTCTGCATGCAAATATCAGTCTATTAAATAAATGCCCCTTTCAATCTAGCTGATAGAGTTTTGTTTCTTTCTTTACTGCAATAGAGTTCACTGTTGATGACTAACTTAGAGTTAACCAATTAACCCTTCTCATCTAATCAGTTACATAAAGGATGGGGAGAGATAATGCCTTGTTATATGTTTACAGAGAAATTTAACTCTATTGCTGAAAATAATAACAGAATTCAAATCTAGATCTTCATGAACTATCTCCTAAAACTGAGAACCTGGATATAAAAATTGATGTTTACAATTCTAGGTACAATTCAGCATCTAACAGCCAACAAGTTTCAAAAGGGTGAATACCTGCTGATTCCACAGGCACCACATGGAGCTTAATCATGCTGCCAATGTAAGTTGGTAGTGTTTCCACAAAATTCAGCACCTGGAAGTTTTTGTCTTTAGCAAACTCCAGAAAGTCATCTTGTAGTTTTTTAAGCGCAGGAGAATCTGTAAAATTATACAGAACAAGACCGTGACAAGCTGTTTACCCAATTCATAATAAAATGCATTAATCTTTCAAATTTAGAGAGGAAATTAGAAGTCTGATTCAAGATGGTGGCTTAAGTTCACATGTTTATTTTCTCCCCTGCCAAGAAGCCATTAAGATTCAAGGAAAAAGCTAAAACCAAGAACTGACAGGACAGTCAGCAGCAGGAGAGGCTTTATCACACTACTGGGGACAGGAAGCAGTTCCCAGGGCAGTCTGGTTGTGTGGGACCACAAGCATCCTCCAGTGTGATGATGGTACCACTACACCCACCCAGCCTCCCATCAACAAAGCCTGTCTACAATCACAGAGTGCCTGTCCCTTCCCATCCCTCACCCTCACATATGAAAGGGCAACCAAGAGGCACAAGATAGGCCTATGACCTAAAACAGCAGATCAGATAAGCAAACAGAAAAGCTGGCCACAGAAAAAGCAGCTAGATGAGGAACAGAAGGGAACTCACAAACCCTCTACTTAGGATCTTTAGAATTATTCGAAAAGGTAAAGGAGCCACAAGACAAGAGGACATGCGTGCAGAACAACCAGGGCACAGGAAAGAAGGCGCGTGTGGAAAACAAAATCTGACTCCACAAAAGGAAAGTCCAACAGAAGGTTTAGAAAACAATCTATAGATTCTCCATAAAGTGGAACAAAGAGAAAATATGAGCAAAAACACCTGGTTTATTTAGGCTCGAGCCAGCGAGTCCAAATTCTGATTCACAGGTGTTCCAGAGAGAAACTGCTTATTATTCAAAACAAATAGAGTATTTTAAAATTAAAACTAACAATCTCAAAGTTTCGTTTACATTTTAACAGTTGATGATTTTCCACTCATGGGGAAAAGCCATTTATCAGTAATTCGGAATAATACTTAAAAGCAAAACATTATGTGATTTTTCTAATTTTAAGTATTTAAGATAATATTAAAATTATTATAATGCTTGAGTAAATAATGGCTTAAGAACAAAATGAGAAGTTATCAAAGAAAAATCAAGCCCAAACCCCAAATCTTCCATGAGTAGTCTAAACAAAATTATATACAAATTATAAAATGAGATAATATATTCAAGGAAGAAATGTTTTTTTTCTTCTCTGCATAACTGATGTTAATATAACCGCAATTTCCTTTATGACAGAAAGTATTACCCTTGCTGAGTTCTTTGACTTCCAAAGAGGGAAAGAGAAGATAGCGAACATTAACAGAGTATTCAGCCAAATGTGATCCATGATGAGGGACACTATAAAAAATTATTCCTCTGGTATTGTTGATAATAGTACTCATTTCTGGCTTCTTAGAGGCTTCCAACAGCATCTTTTTGACAAGAAGACCTAGCCACAGACAAGAAAAAACATGCATAAGCTATTTTCCTTCCCTCTATTACAGTAAAAAAAAGGCCAAATAAGAAATACATAAAAAGAGATGCTTTCTTTTTAAAAATGGTTTAAACAATAATTCTCGATACAGTAGTATAAGAAAGAGGGCCTTAAAATATTAACACTTCATCATAGTCCTGATCCTTATAGTGCAAGCCTACAAACAGGTAAGATTCTAGAAACCCATTCATAGGGCAGATCCTCGTCTCACAGGATCTACTGTCCCACTGCAGGAACGTGAGGCACACAGCACTGGGTGCTCCCTGAGGACATGAGTGTGCTGTGGCTGGTCTCTCAGCCTGCCATGGCAGCCCGCTAATGACCACACTGTTAGGACAGTGCTATGATCCCACAGCACACAGTCCCCCATGGAGAACACAGGGAACTGTTTCATGGAAACTGTTTCTCGGGAGATGCCTTCTCTTCCATTCTCCTACCCTGGGTTTGGAACCAATAATGAAACACAAAGATCTCAAAGATGATGACAGTGGGTTTTTGAGGACACAAAGGGAACCAATAATGAAACACAAAGATCTCAAAGATGATGACAGTGGGGTTTTGAGGACACAAAGGGCTACACCCACCTTTGTCTCAGCAAAAAGCCCCACCTCAGAGGCAATCCTAAGTGCTTCACCAGATAAACTAGGCCACGGACTGCAGAAAGGCCTTCTGCAAAGTGGTGGTGAAAATTTCAAACTGGACTGGGGGAGTCGCAGGAGAGGCAGTTCCATAAGCAACCACTAGGACCCCAAGAACAGACAATCAATCACACCTGCACCTCAGCAGCTCTGGGCCTGGTGTGAACAGGCACCCAAGGTCTGGGACTATGGGCACTAAAGTGACCATAGACTCTGCAATGGGGCCAACCAGGAATGCTGAGGCACGTTTACGAGGTGGGTGTATATGAAACAGGCTGCTTCTCATGTTTATTCACTACCACTATGTGAAAGCACTACGCTGGCCTGTAACAAGTTGCCCCTTTCTAGAGAAAGGAACGACACAGAACAAGAGTAGTAATTTAAAAACTACTAGCCATAGCCACACAGATTAATTTAGCGGAGGGTAAGGGGGTCACTATTAAGTAAAACGGAAAGATACAGTAACTTTAGGTTGGCCACAGTGGCTGAAATAACATCACAACAGTCACTTCACAAAGTTGAAGCTGCACTTACCTCCCATGCTATGTGATATCCAAACCACCGGCCTATCCCCAACACCAGCAGCTCTGAGCTTCCTGAGAAGTTCATTGCTTCTGAATGCAATGGACCTTCTAAACAAAACAAAAATAGGCATGACACGAGGCTGTCGATACCCTCAATTTGTTATCTAATTTTTAGAGTTAGGAACTTTTGTCTCCAGGACGAATGCTACATTTAGAGTTAGAAATACCCCTATTCTCTCTACTTAACTTCTTGAACTCCTGGCTTCAAGCAATCCTCCCACCTCGGCCTCCCAAAGCACTAGGATTACAGGCATAAGCCACCACGTCTGGGATCTCTGCTCAATTCCTGAAATAGTTCATTCTCTATTTGTAACTTATTAACACTGGCATAATTAGGAACATCTAAGCTCAGAATAGGCCATTCATGTACTACGTGAACACTGTTGGAGCATCTGTGCCAGGCAATTTTTCAGGTCAAACTTGGGTCTCCCTGCAACTGCCCCTGCCAACACTTAGGATATAGATGTCCTTTCTCATCCAAGGCCTGACAATGAAAGTATCACCAAAGACTGTGGTCTCTTTTGTCAGTTTCAGTTCTACTGGTACTTATGCTGCAAATATTAAGCTTTCGTAATTTTGGTTTATTCTTTAGAAATACTAGGATGCTATTTAAAAATACTAGGATGAGTCAAGTTTATTACAACTTATTCCTTCCAATGCATGCTTTTATAACTAGCATAAACAGGATGCTATTAAAATCAGAGAATTTGAAATAAGTAATTTTTAAACTAAAGAGGAACTTCAAAACTCTCTAGTCTGGTAGTTTCAAGATGTTTATTTATAGACACATTTCTTCAAAATAAGAGTTCTCCAGAGCTCCTCTAGGTGAAATAGGGAGGGAGACCTGGGGTCTTGCCTGCTCACCTTGACACCCTTTTTAGGCACCTATGGGAGGTACATTCCAAAAGCAGTTTGATAACACTGATTTAGACCAGCTCTCTCAACCTGTAGACAAAGCTTCCCAGACAAGTTAACTGACTGGTCTAAGACTGCACAGCAAATCAAAGGTAGGATCCTGCTACTCTCAGTCCGGTAACTCTGAAATCCAGCACTCTTTCCCATGTATACTACTGGCACAGAGGACACACAGGGATAGAGCAGCTGATATTTCTCAGCATCTTTCTCTTTGCTTCCTTTAGCCAGTATGATTAAGGACACAAGAGCAAAAAATATCACTTTTACTTCTGATAGAAAAGGAGACTTTGCTAGAGAATCCATGGTCCTTAACTATTAGAATAGTTGTAAATGAACATGTTAGCAGCCCACCATTGATGATATACCTAAACCTTCTACTATTTCATTGCTTATTGAGAGCAAACTCCTTCTAGAAGGAAGAGAAAAAAAGATTGTTTGTTTTTCATAAGAAAATCCTGTCAATGGCATCAAAAAATCAAAATCACTTCCTATCCCAGAGGTCCTAAACTTGCAGCCTGAATTCTTCCCTGTCCTTTTGGTCTAAAATTTGCCTGTTACCTTTCCATAGGGCACCTTGCTCTCCAGTCGCTGAGGCTGGTGTCATACTCCACAGATATAATTCGAAGAGCAGGACAGTCTTTTGCTAACCATGTCTAAGTAAAATAAAACGTGCGTGAGAACAAGTATAAATCTTCACCACTGCAATTACTGCCTAGTAAATGAAATTTATAACTAAAGGCCTCTTGCACTATAATTGAAGATAGTACTGGAATAAGGTTTGAAGGTACTGTAAAAACAATTCCAGAATTTTATCTTTTTATGTCTCTGGTCTCGAAGTGGTACCAATATATAGCAAAAGGCCAATGAAGCTTTCAAGAGAGTTGTTTTCCATTTTAACCTACTATAGCCAAAAGCAAGGTGTTTTAAAGTCTACATCAAATTGGCTTTTTGAAAGAATTTAGTAGAAAGCTATCATCTCAGGACAGATGGTATAGTCTGACAGATTCTGGATCTGAGAATTCAGAGACACTAATAATAATGGTCACAGTTCTATCTCTGTGTACCCTGGGTTTATCATCATCTCTGTACTTCAGTGCCACCAGAAAGTACAAATCATTCTTCTACTTGATAAGCCTTTGTGAAGGAGAATTAGTAGTAATGGAACAATGCCCTAGAAACTATTCACACATATATGCAGCATCACTTTTAAATGAGCTTTAGGTAAATTCAATTCAATAAATTCATTCCAGAATTAAGGTTCTTTGGGAGAAATCATACCAAAGAAACGTAAAGTATAAATTAGGTGTGGTGGGATGTGCCTGTGTTCCCAACTACTCAGAAGGCTGAGGTGGGAGGATTGTTTGAGCCTGGGAGGTTGAGACTGCAGTGCGCTAGGACTGTACCACTGTACTCCAACCTGAGTGACAGAGTGAGTCCCCCATCTCAAAAAAAAAATTAAAAAAAAAGAAATGCAAAGTATAATTACTGCTTCAAAGACTTTCCATTTTTATAATTATTAAGGTCATAGAATTAAGTAACTATTATAAATACAATTGTGGTTATATTATTTTTTGTATTATATTGCAACAAAAGTGAACTATTACTGGTTCTTGCCCCTATTTTTTACCTAATTGAGTATTTTTTTTAGCATCATACACATTACCCTAAACAGAAATTATACAACATAGGGTGACAAGCCCAGTTCTTGTCATAACATACTACAAATGTCCATAAGGGAAAGAAGAACTGCACAGAAAAAAATCCCAGTACAAAGAGAAAAACAAGCAAGTCACAATCAGCGACCCAACAACCAGGGCCAGAGTCAGTGGCTCCCTTACCTTGGGCCAACATGTCGTATATCTGTCTTCATCCTCTATAGGCTTTTCAATTACAGCCTGCTCACTGTCCTGCTGGCGCCATGTTTTGAATGCTGCTCCCATAAGGCCATGAATAAAAAGGACATCTGCTTTAATGGGCTGACTAATAGGGGAGAGAGTTTTAAAAAGAAGCAGAATAAATGCATTATTATTTTGGTAAGAATCTACACAGCATTCTCTGTGGATGGTGCTTTAAGCAGGTTTATGTGACAGAAAATAAAACTGAATTAAAGCAGGCTTTGTAAGCACAGGTTTGCTGAGGAATCCTAGAAGGAGCTTTGCCAAAGACATACATGAAGCATGTTCACTTTTTTTCTCTAAAAATGGAGACTTATCTAGTCAGGCAGACCAACCACAGTTGATTGTAATGAGCTTTAGCAAACAATCAAGTGACAGAGGTCATAGTCAGATTTCCATTTGAGAATATTCTACAAATCAATAAGAGTATTTAAGAAATTAAAGAACATGCTAATAACAGTTTCAAAGTCAGTATGTATAAAAGAGATTTTCAAAATGTATTAATAAGTGACAGAGGTCATAGTCAGATTTCCATTTGAGAATATTCTACAAATCAATAAGAATATTTAAGAAATTAAAGAACATGCTAATAACAGTTTCAAAGTCAGTATGTATAAAAGAGATTTTCAAAATGTATTAACTAGTACTTAGGAGATTTCAAAGCAACATTCATTCTTTGTATATGATTCATTAAAAATTGTAGACAGTGTGTGATTTGCAAGCTATTTATAGTACACATACAATTATGCAATGTACATATAAAATACATTACCATAACATTGTATTTATAAATTATAATTAACTGGGTAATCCATTTTATAATTTAAAAGAAGTTTTGCTATTTTCTGAGGTATTTTTTGTAAAGTGCCCTAAGAAAACCAAGAAATATGTTTTTTTCAGTGTGGTCCCTTCTATATTTATTGTCTTTAGCAATTATACAACTATATATATAATGACCACAAATAACCTTAAGAAGGAGCATGAGTCAAATTTATTACAATTTCTTCCTTCCAATGCATGCTTTTATAACTAGCATAAACTTTCCTCAGTCCCTTGAGTTCTAGGCCCAGGCTAATTTGGCTGCCATGTAAGACAAGGCCTTATCTCCTTCCTATTCAGCTGACTTCTACAATCCAAATCAGTTATTAACTTTGATCTAAGAGAAAATGCCTTGAACCAAAGAAGATGTGTGTTACAAAGTTTAAGTGTGATGCATTATCAAAGGTGAATGCAGCCTTACTGAAGGAAAGCCCTTTGTAAAATAAACCTGATAATTTAGCTAGTTCACATACTTTTCACAACAACCTCCAATTCTTCTGAGGTTACCATAGACAAATTATTTTAGAAAACAAGATATTTGACTTACAAGGTATTTAACTTATCTGAATTATGCAGAAATAAGTTAAAAATTTGAGGCCTCTAGGCTTCACATTCTCAAAGGGGGCAAAGCGACTATCTTCTGCTTCCTTACCTCGTTCGATACTGGGGATGCAGCACATACACGCCATCCTGGTATTTTTCTTGCACAGTTTCTCGGTCTAGATTCGCCAGGATTCTGGCAGCGTGTGAAGCCTCCATAATGTGGTGAGATTTCATTGCTTCTGCCATGATGGAAACCCAGCCTGGTGAAAAGTAAATGTATCCTAAATACTGATGTGAATCCATCGCACACTGTCAAGACAGGTTTCAAACTGAATGTGATGCGAGCAAGGCAAACTTCGCGTGTCTCTCCTTGGCAGAGAAGCCCGACCGCTCCAACCCCATTCTGTCCTACGATCCTCTGAGTCCTGTGGCACGATACCATGCCATCCCCAAACACACACCCCTTAAGAGATCTCAAAGAAGGAAAGAAGGGTTCAAGAGCCATCTTTTTTATTTAGAAAACCTAACACTAACAGCAATTATAGAGGTGTTCACAAAAATGAACAAAATACCACGATGTTTTGCTTTTCACCAGAATTATAAAACTCACTGGGTTAAAAGTTATTTCATCCTGACCACCAATCACAGTAATAGCCTTTAATACAAACGAGGAAATTATTTAATAATAATGAAATTGAGACACAAAACTCTTGTAGAATCTGGAGATCAGGAAGGAAAAAAACATTTTTTAAAGGGAGGAAAACAGAAAATGCATTGATAATACTGAAAAAATCCAGTATGATTTCATTTTTTAAATGTGTTTGTCTTTAAAACTTTATATACATAAATATGTATAAAAGTACATATGTGCACATACACACACAAACACACAAAAATCTATACACTAATAATAAAGTCATTACCTCTTAGGAGAGAGGTAGGATGGAAGAGGGCTCTGTAAAAAAGGTACATTTAGTTTTTTTGCTATAGCTACTTTCTGAGGTACTTAAATTGAAAATCTATTTATGTAATTTATTTAATTTAAAATAAAGCATAACATGGGCCTTGAAGATAGAGAGACTGGGGCTCAAATTTCTGCTCCCTGCTTACTTGCTCTGGAACCTCAGTCAAGTTATTTAGCAACCGAGCTAGAGAAGGGTTTCAATAAACTAATGTATGTGAAAATCATGGGCCCAGGCCCAGCAGGCACTCAATACATGACAGCTGTCCCCATGCCCTTCTCCCACTATGACAAAAGTGTTGAATCACTGTGATGATGGGAAGCCAGCATTTAATAACCTAAAAGAAGGTTTAGACTCACTACTTCTTTAACCATATTCAAATTTATAACATGAGAAGATTCCTCTCCAAAATCTGTTAAAGATCTTAAAATAATAAGAATATTTTAAAATTCTATCTATAGACAAGTGAGTTATTGGTATGTATAAAAACACAGCTTTATTTTTAATGAAGTCACAAGAAAAAGCATGGCCCAAGCCATCTCTGGCATTTTTCAGTTGACAAAATATGTTCACAATGTCCAACACACTCCACCTTTGAAAAATATCAAATGCCCTTTGGAAAACTTGTCTCTTTCTTTAACATTGAGCATTTTAAAACTACATAACATCTGAATGCACTCATACACCACATAATAATGTTTCAGTCAACGATGAACCACATATACTATGGTGATCCCATAAGTTTCTAGTACAGTATTTTTGCTGTGCCTTTTCTATGTTTAGCTAGGTTTAGATATGCAAATACTTCCCATGTGTTACAACTGCCTACAGTGTACTGTACACACAGTCACGTGTGTACAGTTTGTAGCCTAGAAGCAATAGGCTGTCCCATCCAGCCCAGGTGTAGGCTGGATGTAGACAGTAGGCTCTACTGTCTAGGTTTGTGCAAGTGCACTCCATGATGTTTGCACAGTGACAAAACTGCCTAACAATACATTTCTCAGAATGTTTCTCCACTGTTAAGCAATGTGTGTCTGTACATATTAACTGTAAAAAACAATGAAATAACTAAAAGCAGCATCTAATGATGAAAGTCTTGCTTTAGTACTCTCGTCATTTCCCAACCCCATTTACATCCTCAGAGTAATGAAAGCTAGAAGTTTGGTGGACACCCTTTTGAAAAATATAGCCATATACTTATAATTTAAACATATACAATGGGCTGGGTGTGATGGCTCACGCCTATAATCCCAACACTTTGGGAGGCCAAGGCAGGTGGATCACTTGAGGTCAGGAGTTCAAGACCAGCCTGGCCAACATGGTGAAACCCCGTCTCTATTAAAATTGTAAAAATTAGCCAGGTGTGGTGGTGGGCGCCTATAATCCCAGCTACTCAGGAGGCAGAGGCATGAGAATCGTTTGAACCTGGGAGGTGGAGGTTGCAGTGAGGTCTCAAAAAAAAATGTAGCTCTATATGCACTTTTTGAGACCTAAATGGAATCACACTACTGTTGTGACTGTACTGCAGCAATGTGTCTTGAAGAGCTCTCCATATATATCAACTTCATTCCTTTTAACTATTCATTCCTATTGGCAGATATTTAGGTTGTTTCCAACTTTTGTAAATCTGAAGGCAAAAATTTGCAGATCTGATACCAAAATTGATACAAAGAGACACAAGATGCCTAAAGAGAAACAAACAGGGGAAGGTAGCAGAATTCAAATTGGAGTATTAAGAAGTAATTCCTTTCTTTGAAGGCTGAGCAAAAAGAAGGTATAGGTGGGTAACTCTCAGAAGTTTAGCTGTAACGGGGAGGACAGGATGTTATAGGGATGTAGTTTCTGTTTTCACATCTTCCTCCAATGTATGTGATCAGAGGGTCCAGCTAAGAGGGAGCAGCTCGCTGACCATAAGACCAGAAAAAAGTATACATTCCTGAGACTGTGAAAGGAGACAGACCCAAACACGGCTGGAGGCCTTATAAAAGAGGTGTCTCTTTTCCTATTATCAAGAAAAGGAAAGAACAAGGTTTGGTTTTTGTTAGTGAGAAAATTCTTTTAGGGCTTCAATTGTCTGAGAGACAATTGTCTCTCCTCTGAGAGAAAGGAATATGTGGAAGTTTTAAGGAACAAGGGGAAGGTTTACAATAGTCACTGCTAAGAATGTTAAGGCATGTTGATTGGAGAAACATAATTGCTGAACAATACTGAAGTTTCTTTAATTTGTGATCTTATAAATATGCTGAAAACCAATCTGCAATGATTCCATGTTCAGACACAGAGTAAGCAGCCAGTAGGTTTCATCAAGGTCTTGACCAAGAGACTGCTAACAGGATTGAAGGGAAAGGGAGTTGTAGGTACTGGCAAAACGTTACTGAAATAACAGACCATGGAATATAAGCTGGGTTCAGGGAGGAAGTAAAGAATAAAAAGAGTGATGGATTGGGAAAGGATAAAGGGGTCTATGGATAGAAGATTTCAGTAGAGAAGAAAACCAGTCCTTATGGGCTAGATGCAAAAACAAGCTTGAATGAAAGAAGGATGTGCTCAGGGCTAATTTTTAGGTGAAGTGGTTTCAGGCAGTGACGAGGTTCAATGTACTACCTAGGAGGAGAGTACTTGATGACTCAGGAGCAGAGCAGGAAGTCAATGAAGATGAGAAGGTCATGGAACTGAGGCCAGGGTGGTGAGTGGGCTATCCAGGAGATGCTGAAGCCAACCAAGAAGATTGAAGACTTGGGGTAGAGCCAGGTTTCAAAAAAGAGTGATTTTTTTTTCTATAATAAGATACTGATTTGATTAGGTCTTTGTCCTGCTTCGAATCTTTTAGTCTCCGTTTTATCAATGAACCTGTAGCTAGGTCAACAGAAATAATCCAAAGTAAAGCACAGAGGAAAAAACTGAAACATAATGAATAGAGTCCCAATAACCTGCTGAACAGAATAAAGAGGTCTAATATACATAATTGAAATTCCAAAAAAAGATAAGAAGATAAAAGGACAAAAGAATAAATGCTGGAGGATATACTGGCAGGAAAGTTTCCACATTTGATCAAAAACAGCCCATCAATATAATGTATTGTTTATTGAAAATTGCTGAGAGAATAGATTTTAAATGTTCTCACCACAAAAAATGATATGTATGAGGTAATGCATATGTTAATTCTCTCAGTTCAGTGGACCCCAAGCAGGATAAATATGACATGAAACGCCTAGGCATTTCAGAGTCAAAAATCATACAGAAAGATCTTAAAGAAGCCAGAGAAAAAAGACATTATATATAAGAGAACAGAAGTGGGAATCCAAAGAGACTTCTTATCAGACAGTGGATTCCAGGAGAGAGTGGAATGACATTTTAGAAACGCTGACAGAAAAAAAAAAATATATATATATATATATATATGTATGTATATTTGTATAATTTTATATGTATATCTGTATATATGTATATTTGTATAATTTTATATGTATATACGTATATCAGTATATATAGATATACGTATATACATATAAAATTATACAAATACAGATATACATATACAAATACAGATATACCTATATACACATAAAATTATACAAATATACAGATATATATGTATATATCTGTATGTATATATTTTTTTCTATCAGTGTTTCTAAGATACATATACACATATATATCTATGTATATTTGTATAATTTTATATGTATATAGGTATATCTGTATTTGTATATGTATATATATATCTGTATTTGTATTATATATGTATATACGTATATCTATATATACAGATATACGTATATACATATAAAATTATACAAATATACATATATACAGATATACATATAAAATTATACAAATATACATACATATATATATTTTTTTTTCTGTCAGCGTTTCTAAAATGTCATTCCACTCTCTCGTGGAATCCACTGTCTGATAAGAAGTCTCTTTGGATTCCCACTTCTGTTCTCTTATATATAATGTCTTTTTTCTCTGGCTTTTTTAAGATCTTTCCATATGATATACATATATATACAGATATACATGTATATCTGTATATACAGATATACATATATATATGGTCAACAAAGAATACTTTATCCAGGGAAGAGATCTTTTCCTGGACATAAAATAAAGGCAAATTAAAGACATTTTCAAATAATGAGGTGAGAGAATTTGTTGCCAGTGGATCCAATACACAAGAAATACTAAAGGAAAGCCTTTAGGCTGAAGAAAAATATTATCAGATGTAAATTCATACATACAGAAAAAAGACAGAGCACTGGAGATTATAAATATGCAAATAAAAAAGATTTTTGCTTTCTTATATTCTTTAAATGTCACATGACTGTTCCTATAGTTTCAATGTGTTCCCTCCAAAATTTAAGTGTTGCCAACGAAAAGCTGAGCCTTTAAGAGGTAATTGGGCCATCAGTGTTCCTCCCACATTAATAGAATTAAGCCCTTATAAAAGAGGCTTCATGTTTTAAGTGAATGCTATCTCAACTGCCGAGTTGATCATTATACTTTGTATGCTTGTATCAAAATATCACTACATGTACATCCCCATAAATATTAACAACTGTTATGTACATAAAATCTTAAATTCAAAATTTTTAAATTAAAAAAAAAAAGAGGCTTCCTGCAGCATGAAGGCTAGCTTGCCCTTCAGTCTTCTGCCACGTGACGATAAAGCCATAAGGCCCTCACAAGACACCAATGGTCAGAACCTTGATCTTGAACTTCCCAGCCTCCAGAATTGAGAGACAATAAATTTGTTCTTTATAAATCACCCAGCCTCTGGCATATAGCCTCAGGTTATAGCAGCACAAAATGAACTAAGACAACTGTTAAAACAAAAATCACAACAATATAACCAGGCACAGTGGCCCAAACACATAGTCCCAGCTACTCGTGAGACTAAGGTAGGAGGATTGCTTGAGCCTAGGAGTATGAGGACAGCCTGGGCAATACAGCAAAACCCTGTCTCAAAAAATAATAATAACAATGATAATGTATTGTGAAGTCTATAAATAAGAATAAAATATATTACAACAATACCACAAAGAATGGCAGGGGATGGCCAGGCATGGTGGCTGACACCTGTAATCCCAGCACTTTAAGAGGCCAAGGAAGGTGGATCAAGAGGTCAGGAGTTCGAGATCAGCCTGGCCAACATGATGAAACCCTGTCTCTACTAGAAATACTAAAATTAGCCGGGTGTGGTGGCACACGCCTGTAGCCCCAGCTACTCAGGAGGCTGAGGCAAGAGAATCACGTGAACCCAGAAGGCGGAGGTTGCAGTGAACCAAGATTGTGCCACTGCACTCCAGCCTGGGTGACAAGCAAGACTCCATCTCAAAATAAAGAAAGAAAGAAAGAATAGCAGGGGATATGAACTGGATTACGGGGTTGTAAGGATCTTGCATCATATGAAATGGTATAATCTTAATTCAAAGTAGACTGTTAGTTAAGGATACAACTATTAAAAAATACACACAAACATAATATAAAAAGCCAAAAGAGGAGAAAGAACAGAATTTAAAAACAAACACTCAAGTAATACAAGTTAGAAAAAGCAGAAAAAGGGGGACAAAGAAAAAGCAAAGGGCAAGATGAACATAATCAAACAATATCAATAATTACATTAGTAAGTTTTGAAAGTGTACCCTCCATCCCACAGCACACATATATATACATATATACATGTATATGTATTTGTGTGTGTATATATATCTGAATTGTATGTATATGTATTATCCAGCTCTTTCTACTGAAAGAGGCAAGAAGCAAAGACACCCCAGGAGCAATATGCACTCCTATCATTTAGACCTTGGTCTCTAAGAACCATTCTCCACTAAAAGGATAGATGTTTCTTCAGAGAAATGAGCCAAAATATCTTGCTACACCAGAAAATAAGAAATGCCTCCCCAAAATAATGTGGGCATATCATAAAGGACATGGGCCACTTTGCTGGGGCTCCCATTAGTCAAAGTTGGAACAATTTGGCACCAAATTATTAAGTACAGCAATAAATTATAAACTATTAAAAATAGGAATTCATGTACCCATCGATAGAAGGGAGAGAGGAGATGGAGGGAGGGAGGAGGGAGAGAGAAGGGCTCTTGCTTCCAGTAGAATGTCAAATGCCGAAAAGTAAATGCAGACGGTGTGCTGGAGCTAAAAAATCATTCTGAAACCATTAAGGTAAAGACTAGATTGGGCAGGAACTGTCAGAGGATAGAAAGCAGGATATTTGAATGGTCTTACGTATCTCCCCACAGCTGGTTTATTATTTGCAAGGCGGAAAATCATTAATCATATAATCAATCTCTTTTTAGTCTGACTATGCCTCTTACTTAACCAAATCACATCAAAAATTATAGGCCGGTCATGGTGGCTCACACCCATAATCTCAACACTATGGGAGGCCAAGGCAGTGGGATCACTTGAGCCCAGGAGTTGGAGACCAGCCTGGGCAACAAAGTGGGACCCCATCTCTATAAAAAGTTTTTCAAATTAGCCATGCACAATGGTACATGCCTGTAGTCTCAGCTACTCGGGAGGCTGAAATGGGAGGATCCCTTGAGCCCAGGAGTTAAGGCTATAGTGAGCTATGATCACACCACGGCACTCTAGCTTCAGTAACACAGTGAGACTCTCACACACACAAAAAAAAAAATTACATAAATAATTGGATGATCATCATGGCAAACCTGCTCTCCTATGATCACCTATAACACTGATTATCTTAGGCTCAGATTATCTACAATCTCAAGCAATTCCTTGCCTCTACCAAAATAACATGTTCTAAGGACCCTAAGGAGGGTCCTTAGGAACAAAGGAAAAAATACTCAGTATATAAAGCTGTTACCTGAGCGAACTATAGAAGAATGAAGATGTTCATTCAAAGCCATATTTCCAATGATACGCATTATATTTCTCTGTACTTTAGGGCAGTCCTTGTGAAGTCGGTATAGCCTTTGAAGTAGTTGCAGGCCTCCATTTGCTTCGATTTTATCACAATGTGTGGATATCTGGCACAATACATAAATGAAAGATACATGCACACGTATGTTTACTGCAGCACTATTTACAATAGCAAAGACTTGGAACCAACCCAAATGCCCATCAGTGACAGACTGGATAAGGAAAATGTGGCACATATACACCATGGAATACTATGCAGCCATAAAAAAGGATGAATTCATGTCCTTTGCAGGGACACGGATAAAGCTGGAAACCACCATTCTCAGCAAACTGACACAAGAACAGAAAACTAAACACCACATGTTCTCACTCATAAGTGGGTGTTGAACATTAAGAACACATGGACACAGGGAGGGGAACATCACACACCAGGACCTGTCGGAGGGTGGAAGGCTAGGGGAAGGACAGCATTAGGAGAAATACCTAATGTTGATGATGGAGTGATGGATGCAGCAAACCACCATGGCGCATATATACCTATGAAACAAACCTGCATGTTCTGCACAGGTAACCCAAAACTTAAAATATAATTTTAAGAAAAGAGAGCGAGAAATATCAAGTAAAAATAAAAAGGGATTTGAAGTTTTAATGGAGAAAACAGGCAAAAGAAAAAGAAAACATGCATATTAAGTTAAGGGAAGAGAAGTGACCAACAAGTTGGTCTTTCTAACGTCACTAGGCACAGCCTTGCCTCTTCCCATCACTAGTTTTATTCAAGGACATGGCACCATATGTACAAACAGCAATTTTCATTTTCTGGATTTTTATTAAATTATAGCACATTTTAAGTACTTTTAAATGTATGCCTTTTAGATATATTATATATCGAGATCTGCAGTAATTTGAGAGATTTCTGGAAAGGTAACTATTATATTCCATGCACTGCCCTTTTTTTTTTTTTTTTTTTTTTTTAAGGTTAGTCAAGTGAAGCAGTGGGAGTGAAGAAGGAACAAAGAAATCTGTAACTGGTTCTGATCAATTAGTTGAAAACACCACTGCACTCGGACCAGCCGCACTGCCCTTTTTACTGAAGATGCAGCTATTGCTTCAGAAAAAATAGCTCAGGAGACACCACACCCAAGCACGTTTTTCCAAGTCCCTTCTGTACAACAACACAGTATTCCCTCTGCTTTGTGCTCCGTTCCTAATTTCATGGGTGAGAACTACAGATTACTTTCTAGTCTAAAGATGACTCACACCTTTATGTCTTTTAAGCCATGCCTAATGTGTCCCAAAACTAAAAGCTGAGAATCTCAAGGATGGTGCTTCTCTTGATGTGGAATGGATCACTTGCATTCACCTCACCAGGGTGCTGGCTACAAATGCAAAATCTACTACATTAAACTTGATACAAGTGAGTGGAAAAATGTACTATTTTTAAACACATTTCTGCACTATGAGCACTACAAGGTTTGTTGCTTTTTCCTTTGTAGTTATAGTTCAAGAGTATGGTCATCTAGTATTTCCTTGGTTTTTTGTATTTGTTTTTTGGGTTTTTTTTTTTTTTTTTTTGAGACAGAGTCTCACTCTGTCACCCAAGCTGTAGTACAGAGGCGCAATCTTGGCTCACAGCAACCTCTGCTACCCGGATTCAAGCAATTCTCCTGCCTCAGCCTCCCAAGCAGTTGGAAATACAGGTGTGTGCCACCACGCCTGGCTAATTTTTGTATTTTTAGTAGAGATGGAGTTTCACCATGTTGGCCAGGCTGGTCTCGAACTCCTGACCTCAGGTAATCCACCTGCCTTAGTCTCTCAAAGTGCTGGGATTACAGGCGTGAGCCACCATACCTGGACTGTTTTTTATTTTATCTGGTCACATTTTTGGCAGTTGTTTTAATGGAAATTATCTGAAAATATTACGTAAAAATGATCTCAGAAAGGCATCAGAAGACAGCATACCTCAAAAGTGAATGCCACATTTAGATGATGGGCTACTTTCTTTTTATGCAACTAAAATTAAATAAATTTTTAGAAACACTTAGCAAAACTAAATCTCATTTATTGGTGCTAAATCAAGATTATTCTAGCAATTAAAACTGGAGGAAAGCAGAAATTTAAAAACAAGTGAAAAGCTTTTCTCCTTTTATAATAAATGATGATTACTGCCCTTGTAAGAATCAACCTATAAATTATTTCAATACAATCACAGAAAGTAAACTACATTTTGAAAATATAAATTACCTCAGAATGTTTTACTATAGCTTCTAAACAGAACATTTCCACTGTTGCTGAAGGAATTTCTCCAAAACTTTCAGCATAAGGAAGTCCATTTCCTCCAAAACACCATAAACCACCCTGAAATTAAAATAATTAAAAGTTTTACTGAAAAAATAGTCATGAATATTTTTGTTTGACAAAAAAAAAAAATCTCTGTGCTAATATACGGTATTAGAAAACACTAATGTGTAGGGACTCAAAATATATTGGAAACTTTAAAGGAACTTTATGCAAGCTGTGGCTTATCAGAATAGAAAACACAGGGAATTATTTCGAGAAGAGCACAACCTCTGTGTGCTCCTCAAGTCTCTTCTCTGTGTCCTTTTGTCCGAAAGTATGAAGACTAACACACACAATTATTTAACAAGAAAAGCCCAGAATGTTCTAGTGTCATCTCTTTCAGCCCTCAGTAGTCAGTACAGTCTATTATTTTCCAGATTCTGCTAATAGCCTACTTAAAGTCTAATAATCAATACAATTCAAAAGATATAAAGCATTACTGGACAAGTTAAAAAGAAAGATCATGATGACAATGATCACAGAGCTTTTAATCCTTCCTTCTCAAGTTGAAATTCAAGTTCATACGGAAGAATAAACAAAAATCATTACAAAAATTACAAAACAAAAGAATAGTAGGGACTATTTCCAACAGATATTAAAATATAAAGAATAAAATAGAACAAACATTTCAATTTCAACTCTTATCACAGATCAAGAGTCACTAATATGCAACAAGCTCCTACAAGTCAGTGACAAAAAATAACACTATTATAGAAATACAGGCAACAGTCATAAAGTTCTTAGGAAAATAAATATAATGCCTCTAAAATATACAAAAATATAAATTATATAGTATATGTATTTATATATTTTATATATTATAGAATATATTTATTATATACATTTTTATATTTATAAATTGTTATATAATATGTAAATTATATGTGTTATATATGTAAATTATATAATTTATATTTTTAATTTTAGAGGTATATTTCTAAATATAATTCATTATACACAAAATAAATATAACATAAATATATATTTGTTTATATATTTATTTCATAAATATACATAAACAATGCTCAGCACTGCTCATAATGAGGGGCGTGTACATTGGAAGGACACTGAGAAACTACATTTGTCATCTATTGAACAGACGAGGTTCTGGGGAAACAAGCACGCACAGCACCCTTTTGCTAGTGATATCAATGGCACGACTTCTATAGAGGACAACCTGGCATTGGCAATCAAGATCACAAGTGCACATGCCCTTTAACAATTGATCCTACAGAGATGCTCATGCAAAGGGAAAGTGATAGAATGCAAGTCTGCTCACTGTCGAATTGTTTGTATAATAATAAAGACTGAAAACCAGCTAACATTCATCAATAGAGGGTTAGTTAAATCAATTATGGTACAGTTGTACAATGGAATGCTATGCAGGTCTGAAAAATTTTGAGTCTCTTCTTACATTGATACATACCAATCTCCCCAATAATCCTTAAGTGAGAAAAAGGTACAGAACAGTGTGTCTGTATCCTGTGTTACTACTTGTGTAGAGAGAGAGACCGTGTGTGTGTGTGTGTGTGTGTGTGCGCGCGCATGCACACATGTTGGGGTAGAAGAGATGGAAGGGATGGAAAGAAGATGATTGCTGCATTGCTGTAGGTGCTTTGGAAGTGTTTCACTTTTGAGCTAGGGGTCATAACTGCATGCTTACGGCCCACCTGCTGGCAAAACAGGACAACTACAAAGTAATGGCTCAAAAATGTACATAGCAATATAAAGCCCAGTGTTTTCTACAGAAAATATAATCCATAAAGTTCCGTGTTTTTAGTTAATTTATAAGGTCCATGGTTGAGTAAACCAACTAAAAATAAATTTTAGCCACTCTATACTTTTTATTCATGCCTTCTTCTCATACATAATATTCTGCTTTTCTAAATTTAAACATGCTTGGATCTCAGAGAGTCACATTATTTAAACTGAGGATTGAGATATGGCTAAGTCATGAAAGTCATCCTTCTGGCAGAGACAATGGTAAATAGTGGATTGGTGAACTCTGTCAGAGGGTAGGAATTTTTTCCTGAAGATTTACCACCACATCCTGGCTCCTCCAAACCCCTCTTCCCAGCTTGTACTCTTGAATCATCTGATCTATTTCTACTCTAAATACTCCAAGGACAGAGAGGGGAGAAGGCAAAGAAAAATGATCTAGGACTTTCACTGTCTTGGCCATTTTGGCAGTGTGATGTAGAGTGCAGTTCCCATTTCATTCTCATTGTCAGCAAAGCTTGTTACTTATACACCGGTAGATTTTGTGGCAGTAAGAAGTACAAGCAAAAAGGAATGAATACAAAGGAACAAACTCACAGTATGGTGGTATGGATTATACTCAATGCATGTAAAAATAAATATACATAGTTACTGCTGCTTTATACTGAATTAAGATATGACACGACTAAATAAATTCATAAAGATTTAAGAAACACTACACATCAAATTCTATGAGTGTAACAAAAAAATAATTTCCTAAGGATTAAAGAAATGCATAGAAAAGGCTAGAGAGAACGACAATATTAAAAACAATGATAAAAAGTAGGTACAGGCTGAATGCGGTGGCTCACGTCTGTAATCCCAGCACTTTGGGAGGCCAAGGCAAGTGGATTGCTTGAGCCCAGGAGCTCAAAACTAGCCTGGTCAATACAGTGAAACTCCATCTCTATGAAAAATTAGCTAGGGATGGTGGTGCATGCCTGCTGTCCCAGCTACCCGGGAGGCTGAGGTGGGAGGATCATGTAGCCTGGGAGGTCAAGGCTGCAGTAATCCTCCATGATCATGCCACTACAACTCCAGCTTGGGCAACAGAGTGAGACCCTGTCTTAAAAAAAAAAAAAAAAAAGTAGGTAGAAAAACTAAAAGGCAACAGTAATATATAAGAGCTAATCTCTGGTGTTTCTTCATAAAAAGTTACAACTTCAGAGTTCTGTAATTTGTGCAAACTAACTGGGCTTTAAAATGATGTTCATTCTAAAGCAGGAGTTTTTAACAAGGGTCCTGAGGGGAATTCAAGGCAAAGTAGGATGTAAACTTAGATGGAAAAAAATTATCTTTGTTTTTTCCTAACTTCTCACTGAAATTGTGCGAGGTATTCAGTTATGAACGCAGACAATAAGCCACAGTAACTGTAGCAGTAGCTGTGATTCTGTTAGTAAGGAAAAGCACAGGTATTTTCATATCAAGGTCTCATTTTGCAGCTATCTGAAAACACGGTTATATTCATTATTTCTTTCAAGGCCAACTATCACCAAATAGTGAAGTTGCACATTGTCATACTAGTGAGCCCAAATCTATACAGCTTTCCAGTATTCCCCAGCAATAATGATTTGAGATCAGTATTTGGACATACTAGTTCACAGTTCAATGTTCTTATTCAGCAAAGCACCAACAGTATTCACATTGGTATGTCACTAAAAAATGTACATATTGAATGGAACCATATGAAGCTGCCTCTTTCCCCAGTTCTACCCACTGAAGGCCTAAAAGCAATGATAGCAGCAATGGGCTGACCTAGCCCAGAACTTGTTTACTAAATACCATTAGCCCTAAAATAAACCAAAGCTGCTTTTAAAAAATCAGCTGATTCTAGCACTAGAACAGGGAAAGGTTAAGATGAACATTCTCTAATGCCAGAAAATAGTCAAGTGCTCCAAAATTAATGAATGAAACTATTTCCAAAAGACATGGGAGACAACCAGCAGGGGCTCCCACAGCCAAACCTGGGACAATTTGAACATTAGTATGAATAGGATAGTAATAGATTATAATCTATGGAATAAAAATAACCATGCATGATCCCATTTGGATTAGACAGTAAGGCAGAAAGGAGAAACAGGAGAAAGAAAGCTTTCCTTACAAAAGAGTACTAAATAAGTGAATAACGAATAATACAATTAGGGGGAAAAACTCAGCATTTTGCAAGCACCTAGCAATAACTGATATTCAGTCAAGATTCATTCAAAGGATATTATTAAATAAAACCACTGGCTAAAGTCTGAAGAGCAACAGGACAGTCTCCTAATCTCAAAGTATCTCCTGCTCCTACAAATCAACGTGCTTCCAGGTGTGACACACTGGGAAGGACACAAAATATCTATCGTATTCCTGTAATAAATGTACACCCGAATTTAATCACGAGGAAGCATGAGACAAACTAAACTGAGGGGCTTTCTACAAACCACTGCTTTGTACTCTTCAAAAATGTCAATGTTGGGCTGGGCGCGGTGGCTCACGCCTGTAATTCCAGCACTTTGGGAGGCCGAGGCGGGTGGATCACGAGGTCAAGAGATCGAGACCATCCTAGTCAACATGGTGAAACCCCGTCTCTACTAAAAATACAAAAAAAATTAGCTGGGCATGGTGGCACGTGCCTGTGGTCCCAGCTACTCGGGAGGCTGAGGCAGGAGAATTGCTTGAACCCAGGAGGCGGAGGTTGTGGTCAGCCGAGATCGCGCCATTGCATTCCAGCCTGGGTAACAAGAGCAAAACTCCGTCTCCAAAAAAAAAAAAAAAAAAACACAAGACTCACATGCAATGCTTAATACTAGACTAGATCGTGGAATAGATTTTTTAAAAACAAAAAAACTGTCATAGCCCAGGTACAGCAGCTCACGCCTGTAATCCTAGCACTTGAGGAGGCCAAGGTGGGCAGATCACGAGGTCAGGATATCGAGACCATCCTGGTCAACATGGTAAAACCCCATCTCTACTACAAATACAAAAATTAGCTGGGCATGGTGGTGCACACCTGTAGTCCCAGCTACTCGGGAGGCTGAGGCAGGAGAATCCCTTGAACCTGGGAAGCGGAGGTTGCAGGGAGCCGAGATCGCACCACTGCACTCCAGCCTGGGTGACAGAGCAAGCCTCCAACTCAGAAAAAAAGAATAACTAAAAAGGAGTGCTTACTGGCCTGAAGAGATGAGACTTTAGAATTAAAATTAAATATCTACTTAAATATTAAATTAATTAAAGATATGCTACTTCTTGTTTTTTTTTTTTAAAAAAAAAAAAGAACAATGACTCAAATCAAAGTGAAACTAGTGCCTTTCAAGTGGAAAAACAAAGGCACTTCATGAAACATAAAGCATTCATTTTAAAAAAAATACTAAAAACAATGTATTTACTTAAAGGATGGATCTGTATGTGTCTGTGATCTGCCCAAGTAGAAAGGAAATGTTTCAAATGTCAGTTTCATCATTTCCAGTGTGATCTATGGTTCCTAAATATACTGAACTGGAATAGTGTAAAGACAATGCAATGAAAAAGTCACAGGGGCTGGGCTCAGTGTCTCCTGTCTGTTATAATAGCACTCTGGAAGGCTGAGGCAGATGGACCTTTTCAGCCCAGGAGTTCGAGACCAGCTTGGGCAATATGGCAAAACCCTGTCTCTACCAACAATAAAAAAATAAAATTAGCCAAGCGTGGTGGTGCGTGCCTATAGTCCCAGCTACCTGGGATGCTGAGGTGAGAGAATCACTGAGCCCAGAAGGTGGAGGTTATAGTGAGCCGAGATCGTGCCACTGTACTCCAACCTAGGTGACAGAGTAAGACCCTCATCTCAAAAAAAAAGGTCATACTACGAATTATTTTTTCAGAAAAACTTTGGTTAGGGGAAGATCTTTAAAATGGGAAGGGGAGGGGGTTGGAGAAGTTGTCAGAAGAACCAAGTCCTCTTGAAAGTGGTAAATATTAAATCACACAAACATGATGCATTAACTATGAACACACACATACATATGCACAAGGCCAATTTAAACTATGTAACTCTTTAAACTACTGGCTGAGGCCAAGAATTCTATGCAAAGAAGCAGTATAGTGAGGCTGGGCGCAGTGGCTCATGCCTATAATTCTAGCACTGTGTGAGGCCAAGGAGAGCAGATTATCTGAGGTCAGGAGTTCAAGACCAGCCTGACCAACACAGTGAAACCCCATCTCTACCAAAAATACAAAAAAATTATCCCAGTGTGGTAGCACATGCCTGTAGTCCCAGCTACTCGGGAGGCTGAAGCAGGAGAATTGCTTGAACTCAGGAAGCAGAGGTGGTAGTGAGCCGAGATCACACCATTGCACTCCAGCCTGGGTGACAGAGCGAGAGTCCGTCTCAAAAAAATTAAAGTGGCATGGTGGTATTAAACCACTTTCCCTTTCTTCGCTTGGCAAAACATAAAGTTACAGAACACTATAGAAGGTGGAGGAATATTAACTAAATAGTAACGTCAGGTCCCAGGAGCTCCAGTATGGGGGTGCAGGAAAGAAGTTAGTGATGTGGGTGGGAGACACTACAGCAGAATACGGGGAAGCACCCAAGTCCAAAAGACTGTCTATAAATAGCTTGGTCCCCACCAAGCTGAAACTATCAGATGTTAGACAGGCCTGCTGAAATTGATGCGCTTCCCTGCAATGAAAACAGGGCATGAGAATAGGGACGGGAAGAATACAGATTTAGGTAAGAAACTACTTGGCATGACAGGCCCATGGTTTCCTAGATTTGACACCAACAGCACAAACAACAAAAGAAGAAAATGTATAAATTGGAATTTATCAAAAATGGTTTTTATTTTTTAATTTTTTTTAGAGACAGAGACTTGTTCTGCTGCCCAAGTTGGAATGCAGTGGCACAATTACTGCTCACTGCAGCCTTGAATTCCTGGGCTCAAGTGATCCATTCCTGTCTTTGCCTCCTGAGAAGCTAGGACCACAGACGCACATCCCACAACTGGCTAATGTTTTTGCTGTTGTTGTTGTTGTTGTTGTTGTTGAGATGGAGTCTCACTCTGTAGCCCAGGCTGGAGTGCAGTGGCGCGATCTCGGCTCACTGCAACCACCACCTCTAGGGTCCCGGTTTAAGCAATTCTCTTACCTCAGCCTCCCAAGTAGCTGGGATTACAGGCACGAGCCACCATACCTAGCTAATTTTTGTATTTTTTAGTAGAGACGGGGTTTCACCAGGTTGGCCAGTCTGGTCTTGCACTGCAGACCTCGTGATCCGCCCCCCTTGGCATCCCAAAGTGCTGGGATTACAGACGTGAGCCACCACACCTGGCCCCGGCTAATGTTTTTGTTCTTTGTAGAGATAGTTTTGCTATGTTGCCCAGGCTGTTCTCAAACTCCTGGGCTCAAGTGATCACCCCAACTCATCCTCCCAAAGTGCTGGGATTACTGGCATAAGTTACCAGGCCTGTCCAGACTTCATGAAAATTAAAAACATTTGGGGTTCAGAGGTGACTATCAAGAAAGTGAAAAGACAACCCACAGAATGGGAGAAATATCTGCAAATTACATATCTAATAAGAGATTTGTATCCAGAATATATAAAGAGTTCTTACAATTCAACAATATAAAGAATTCTTACAATTCAACAACATAAAGAACTCTTACAATTCAACAACAAAAAATTTCAACTCTTACAATACAACTAATAAGAGATTTGTATCTAGAATACATCAGAAACTCTTAAAATTCAACAACAACAACAAAAATTTTTTAATTGGGTGCTACAACGTGAAAAGATGCTTCAAAAGGACAAGTACGCCCACTTTAAAATGAGCAAAGGGGGCCATGGTGGCTCACACATGTAGCCCCAGCTACTCAGAAGGCTGAGGTGGGAGGATTGCTTGAGCCGAGGAGTTTAAAGCTGTAGTGCATGTTATGATTTTGCCTGTGAATACCTACTGCATTTCAGCCTGGGCAACTCAGTGAGACCTTCCCTCAAAAACAAAAACACTAGTTAAAAAAAACTGGGCCAAGGATTTGAACAGACATTTCTCCCAAGAAGATATATAAGTGCCGACAGCACGTGAAAAGATGCTCAATATCATTAAGCAAAAGGAAAATGCAAATCAAAACCAGAATGAGGATGCTACTTCACAAACAATGGGATGGCTAAAATAAAAGATGGACAATGACATATATTGCTGGTGGAAATGTAAAATGGTAAAGTCTCTGTGGAAAACATTTGAAAGTTTCTCAAAAAGTTACACAGTTACTTTATGACCCAGAAATCTCACTCTTAAGTATATACTCAAGAGAACTAAAAACATACAGCCACACAAAGACATGCACATGAATGCTGATATTGAGATCTAATAAGAAATATATATTTGGTCTCTACCCCTGGTTCCCTCCAGAGTGATGAGTATCTTTTGTATGCTAATGAGATGACTGGCGGCTGGAGGGCCCCTCAGTAGTTTCAAGAAGAGGGCTGGTTACCAGAAAGACTAAGGCATGATTAGAGGATAGGAACTTTCTGCCCTACTCACCAACCTCTCGGGAGGACAGAGGGGCTGAAGGTTGAGGTGATCACCAAAGGTCAATGATTTAATCAACGATGCCAAAGGATTAAAACCTTGAAAACCCAAAAGGACAGGGTTTGGAAAGCTTCTGGATAGCTGAACACGTGGAGATGTCTGAAGGGTGGTGCACTTGGAGGGGACATGAAGGCTCAGCGTCCCTTCCCACATAGCCTGCCCTATGCATCTCTTCCATCTGCTGTCTATTCCCATTCCTCTGTCATATCCTTTATAATAAATGGGTAAGCAAGGTATCTTTCTGAATTCCATGGGTCGTCCCAGTAAATTAATCAGACCCAATGAGTGGGTCATAGGCACTCCCGGTTTATGGTTGGCTGATCAGAAGCACAGGTCACCACTTGGAACTTGCAACTGGCATCCGAAGTGGGGTGCAGTCCTGTGGGACACAGCCCTTAACTATGGGCTTTGACACCATCTCTAAGTAGATAGTGTCAGAAATGAACTAAATTAAAGGACACCAAGCTGGTGTCTGATGGAAAACTGCTGAGCGTGTAAAGAAAAACCCTCCACACATCTGGTGTCAGAAGCGTTAAGTGGTGTGAGAAAGTAGGAAAAATGCTTTGCTTTTTTTCAAAGTAGGAAAAATGCTTTGCTTTTTTATGTATTTTATTCATACATAATAGCCAAACAATAGAACGTTCATAGAAGTATTATTCATACATAATAGCCAAACAATAGGAATGACCCAAATGTCCATCACTGATGAACAGATAAATAAAATGAGGCATAGACATACAATGAAATATTACTTGGCCATAAAAAGGAATGAAGCACTGACATGCCACAATGTGGTTGAGCCTTGAAAACATTACGCTAAGTGAAAGAAGTCAGACACAAAAGGCCACATATTGGATGATTCCATTTATATGAAATGCCTAGAAGAGGCCAATCCATAGAAAAAATAGATTAGTGGTTAGCAGGGACTGGAGAGGGGAATAGGTAGTGACTGCTATTGGTTACAGGGTTTCCTTGGGGGATGGTGAAAATATTCTGGAATTAGATTGCACTAATTATTGTACAACTCTGTGAGTACATTAGAACCCAATGAACTGTATAGTTTTAAAGGGTTTATGGTATATGGATTATAAAGAAAACTAGTTGCACTGGAAATATCACCATAAATTTAAAGCCTTTTAAGAAAAGGTAATTGTTTTATTCTGTTACTTGGGTGTCTAGGAGCCCCAGGGTCCACCAGCTCTACCTTCATGTAGAACTATTAATGTACACCTAGTGCCTGGGTTTTGGACTCTAATCTTTTCCTGTAAGAAGAATCAGATCTCCTTGGAGAAGCAGCTGAATCTTGCAGGGCAGGAAGAATCAAAAAGAGCCAGAGATCTCTTGTCAAAAAACCAAGGTACCTTCCAGCCACTTTGGGAATAAATTTTAAAAGGATAAGAAGGTCAGCCAACAGAAAGGGCTCTAGAGGCCAGGTGATGGAATTCTCACCATCAAAAAGAAAAAACCATTATAATTCACTGAAGCAATTCCAAGACGTGGCCCAAAAGGGGAAATTATACAAAGTATACTAGACAAGTCATATCTACTGATGTGTCCCTAATTTCTCATAAAAAGGAAAAATGAGAAAATGAATTTAATTGGTAAAAGATTATAGAATATTGTGTTTTTTTACTGACAAAATATGTTCCTTTCATAGAACAGATTACATAGTTATTGCAGTTAATAATGATGGTTATTTGTTCTGATTTCTCTTAGAGATAGGAGATTTTTATAAAGATAAAAACTTGCTGACATGACACACCAAGAATACCAGAATTCAGTATTCACTGATAGCCTTTTTTTCTTTTGTTTGAGACAGGGTCTCATTCTGTTGCCCAGGCTGGAATAGCACAATCACAGATCACAAAAGCCTCAATCTCCTGGGCTCAAGTAATCCTCCCATCTCAACCTCTCAAACAGCTGGGACTACAGGCATATACTACCACGTCCAGTTAATTTTTTATTTTAATGTTTTATAGAGACAGGGATCTCACTGTGTTACCCAAGCTGGTCTCAAACTCCTGGCCTCAGGCAATCCTCCTGCCTCAGCTTCACAAAGCACTGGGATTACAGTTGTGAGCCACTGCACTCAGTCCTATTCAATAAGATACAATTTAAGAGTTACCTCCTGTGAAGCTGCAAATGACCTCGTAAGCAGAGTGAAGGGCTCCTGAAGTTACCTCTATCTCCCTTACACATTCTGTGACTGTTTACTTACCTGCCGCCCTGTCATCCCTGACATCCAGCCCAGGGCATGCCGCACAACCATAAGTTACTATGTTTACTCAGTTACTGGGTGAATGCTAGCCCCTGAAACAATACATTGGAAAGAGTGGACACTCAAAAATATTTACTGAATTAATAAATGAGCTAACCTTCTGAGCAGCCAGACTCTGACTGCTTTCACTAAGAGCCAAAGATGTAAAATACTGGATACACTCATCTAGCTCTGTTTGAGGTAAGGAAGCCAGCAACTGTCTGAGCTCTTCTTCAGTGGAAGAATCCTGAAATAAAAGGAAAGGAAATTCTTCATAAACACTCAACAACAGTACAACAAAACATATCCAAAGACTCAAAGCCGGTATTTGCCGTATATATCAAAGCCATATATTGTGTGTGTATGTCTCTCTCTCTCTCTCTCTTTACATATATATGATTAGATACAGAGATACAGAGAAAGAGATATCAGAGATAAATTACTGCTTTCAGTCTTGAAAACAGTCACCCATGCAGGTAAATAACAATCATTTAATTTTGAATTCTATATTTTCGTGTCTGCTACTTCAAACTGAGACCTATTATAAATTTTAACTCTCAATTTTCATGAGTGACATCTTGACATTCTCGACATCTTGACTCAAAATGAATATTGTATCCTTACTAATTAAAGCTACTGCTTTTTAAATTGATAACCTGTTACTATCTCATTTTCTCTAATAATTAATATCTCATATATTCATTTTACTATTTTTCAAAAAACTGCTAACACAGAAGTTTTAAGAGTTTCATTTTTTAGTCTAGGAAAGATACTCAAGAAATATACTTTAAATCTATGGCAGTGGTTCTCAACCAGGGTCTATTTTGCCCAGGGAACATTTGGCAATGTATGGGGACATTTTTTGGTTGTTACAACCAGGGGGTGCTACCGGCATCTAGGGAGTAGAGTCCAGGGATGCTGCTGCACCCTACAATTTACACAACAGCCTCCTACCACAAAGAATTATCTGGCCCAAAATGTCACTAGTGTTGAGGCTGAGAAAACCTGATCTACAGAAACTCAGAAGGGATCAACTCATGGATGCTGATATGCTATGAAGTCACCCAATGCTTTACAGAGACTCCCAGTTACCAAAGGCAGAATATAATAGAGGAGGAACAGCACCTCCTGAGGAATCAAATCTTTCTATAAAAACTATGATTTCAATTTTACATCCTAGTTTATCTGCTTGTGAGAAGTAGCCAACAACTACTTTTTGAAAGTCTTTTGCAGCCAAAGTGAAGATAATATATTAAACCATTTTTCACTCTCTAAATTATTATTATTATTGTTTTACTTACTTCTTTTAAACATGGCAAAGGAGGTGGTAGGAGAAAAAAGCGAAGATCACTCTCTTTGCTTCGTGCCAAACCAATAAGAGTTTTCGGATCACAGGCTTGAGCAATTATCCTATACTGGTAATCTATTGAAAAAGCGCATCTTTTGTTAATACCAAAATTAGCTTACAGATTTCATAAAGATTAACAGAACAAACTACTTGAAAGCACTCTAATTTTTAAAGTGCTCTGCAAATTTGTAATCCAAAATTTCCCAAGTACAACTGCATGTTTACAATATCACTAAGCTAGATACATTTCCAGGACTGATCTCACAATTCTTCTCAACATATTTCTGGAGACTAGGTCACAGCCTTTTTGGAAAAAATGAAGCTCCAAGGTAAAAATTGGTAATTCAAAACCAAATTTAACTTCTTCTTAAAATAATTCCAGCATTCAAAAGCTGTTCTGACCACTACTCAAAATACTTGAGGCTGCATTTAAGCCTCCTGCTCCATGGTGACGACATGGTGCTTTGGTATTCATAATGTCCATGAGTATCTAGTTGCAGTTTCAGATAGCAGTACTTTGAATTAACATGCCATTCTTCATATATCAAAAACAAAATTCCAGCCATGAAAGCAAACATTATTTTCAATAATGGCAGCTTATAACCTGGGGTTGGCTGGGCACCGTGGCTCAGGCCTGTAATCCCAGCACTTTGGGAAGCCTAGGCAGGTGGATCATCTGAGGTCAGGATTTCGAGACCAGCCTGACCAGCATGGTGAAACCATCTCTACTAAATGTACAAAAATTAGCCAGGCGTGGTGGTGGTACCTATAATCCCAGCTATCTGGGAGGTTGAGGCAGGAGAATAGCTTGAACCCAGGAGACAGAGGTTGCAGTGAGCTAAGGTCATGCCACTACACTTCAGCCTGGGTGACAGAGCAAGACTCTGTCTCGAAAAAAATAACAATATTAATGGGAAACTTTTTCAAAATCTATGGGCCAGGGCTCTTCCTCTGATTTCCCTGATACAGTAAGTCTGGAATGGAGCCCTGGAAGGCAAATTTTGAAAAATATCTCTATTCTAAATCTCCACCAACATTAAGTGAGCTTATACTTATACTATACATTATCACTGTAGATGCCAACCAATTAACAAATTAATTTGCGGAGACCTCATTCTGAGACTTAACTTTTGAGAATTTTTTCTTTTTCTTTTTTTTTTTTTTTTTTAAGACAGTTTTGCTCTGCTGTCCAGGCTGGAGTGCAGTGGTGCAATCTCAGCTCACTACAGCCTCCACCTCCTGGGTTCACAATTCTTGTGCCTCAGCCTCCCAAGTAGCTGGGATTATAAGCACACACCTCCATGCCTAATTTTTTTGTATTTTTTTAGTAGAGACGGGATTTTGCCATGTAGGCCAGGCTGGTCTTGAACTCCTGGCCTCAACTGATCTACCTCCCTTGGCCTCCCAAAGTTCTGGGATTACAGGTGTGAACCACTGTGCCTAGCTGAGAAAATTACTGTTTTCTATTTTGCCCATTTTTACATGACAGCTTTACTAAAAAATTATAGTTTAGTCCATTTACTATAATCAGAGCATATATGAGTTCTTTTTAAAGTATTTTTATTGTAAAACTTGTGATTTTTAAACACAATTACATATTTCAAGTGGTCCATTAAAAATGAAATACACACATACAAATTGGGTACATTTGACTAACTCTTAGTATTAGAGCCAAGTAGATTGTAAAAGGTGAAAGCAAATATAATTGTATGGTGTAACAAGCAATTCAATATACTTCATTAAATAGAAACCAAAAGAAAATCCAAGTACATTAGGCAACTATCATAATCTACATTAGGCAACTATCACAATCAAGAGTTTCTCTCAAAGTATGCAATCAAATATAACTCTGTTCTGGTAGAAAGTTACACAAATGTATATACCTCACATTTGACTACGAGGTCAGCAGGCTTTCTACTTTTTGTATCACTGAAGCTTCTTAAAATTTTTTAAATACTTTTTATATATACTAAGACTGCCTCAATTATTTTCCTTCCTGAATCTCACTCCCTTGTCTTTGACATCCAAAAACAAGAGTCAGCTGACGGCGTGCCACCTGTTCAGGTGTTCTCATTACCATGCCAGTGATGGGTCTCCGACATTTCCCGCACAGCCTCCAGTCGCGCCGTTTTGTCATCTGACTTGCTCTTCCGTAGGAGCAGCCACACAGCACATTCATGATCTTCTATATCAACTGTACTAAAAGCGTCTTTGAAAAAAGAAAAAAAACAAGACAATGTGAACAGTTAATACTTTTGGAGAGAGATCCAAGATGGCCGATTAGCAGCAGCTCAGGATTGTAGCTCCCACTGAAAGCACAGAGAGTGAGTGGACGCCACATTTTCAGACGATTTTTATTGCCCACGGACCAGGAGATTCCCAGCGGAGAAGCCCCAAGGGTCGCCAGCGCGACTCTTTTGGCCGGTGTGGCCATTTTGCAGGCGCCCCGGCGGCCCTTTTAGTTGGCGTTTGGAGCTCCGGAAAGGCAGCGTCTCCCATTCAGCTGATTGAAAAGCGGACTGAAGCGGGAACGAGACCAGGAGATTCCAGGGCAGAAAAGCGCCACGAATCTTAAAGTCGCTGTTTCAGCTGGCGTAGTGGGTCGCCGCAGGGGAAGGCTGGTCCCTCCCCCGACAAAAAAAAAAAAAAAAAAAAAACAGCAATTGGAACTGCTGAGGATTGAGAGTTTCACAGCAAGCACAGCTGAACCCAGGAAGGTCCAGCTATGTGGGGGAGGGACGTCCGCCAAAGGAAAACTAAGAAAAAACTTAACCACCAACAAGTTGGACGTCCACTCAGAGACCTAATTTGAAAGTCAGCAATCACACAGACGACAAGTGGATAAATCCACAAAGATGGGAAGAAACCAGTGCAAAAAGGCTGAAAACACCCAAAATCAGAATGCCTCTCCTCCTACAGAGGACTGCAGTTCCTCATTACGAAGGGAACAAGGCCTGATGGAGAATGAATGTGAGGAATTGATAGAATCAGGCTTCAGAAGGTGGAAAATAAGAAACTTCTGTGAGCTAAAAGAACATGTTCTAACCCAATGCAAAGAAACTAAGAACCTTGAAAAAAGGTTTGACGAAATGCTAACGAGAAGAGACAATTTAGAGAGGAATATAAGTGAATTAATGGAGCTGAAAAACACAATACGAGAACTTCGCGAAGTATGCACAAGTTCTAACAGTCGACTTGATCAAGCAGAAGAAAGGATTTCAGAGGTCGAAGACCACCTTAACGAAATAAAACAAGAAGACAAGATTAGAGAAAAAAGAGTAAAAAGGAATGAGCAAAGTCTCCAAGAAATATGGGACTATGTGAAAAGACCTAATCTACATTTGACAGGTGTACCTGAATGTGGAAAGAATGAATCCAAGCTGGAAAATATTCTTCAGGATATTATCCAGGAAAACTTTCCCAACGTAGCAAGGCAGGACAATACTCAACTTCAGGTACTACAGAGACCACCACAAACATATTCCTAAAAAAGAGCAACCCCAAGGCACATAATCATTAGATTCACCAGGGTTGAAATGAAGGCGAAAATACTAAGGGCAGCCAGAGAGAAAGGTCAGGTTACCCACAAGGGGAAGCCTATCAGACTCACAGCAGATCTCTCAGCAGAAACCCTACAAGTCAGAAGAGAGTGGGGGCCAATATTCAACATTCTTAAAGAAAAGAACTTTCAACCCAGAATTTCATATCCAGCCAAACTAAGTTTCGTAAGTGAAGGAAAAATAAATTTTTTTACGAACAAGCAAGTACTCAGAGATTTCATTACCACCAGGCCTGCTTTACAAGAGTTTCTGAAAGAAGCACGTTATACAGAAAGGAACAACCAGTATCAGCCGTTCCAAAAAACCCATCAGTAAGCTGCATCCAGACCCATCTCACATGTAAGGATACATAGAGACTCAAAACAAAGGGATGGAGGAAGATTTGCCAACCAAATGGAGAGCAAAAAAACCAAAAACCAAAAAACAAACAAAAAAAGCAGGAGTTGCAATTTTCATCTCTGATAAAATAGACTTTAAAGTAACAGAAACCAAAAGAGATAAGAAGGACATTGTATAATGGTAGAGGGATCAATGTAACAGGAAGAGCTAACGATCCTAAGTCTAAGCGTACCCAATACAGGAGCACCCAGATACATAGGGCAACTTCTTGGTGACTTACAAAGAGACTTGGACTCCTACACAATAATAGTGGGAGACTTTAACACTGCATTGTCAATATTGGACAGATCAATGAGACAGAAGATTAACAAAGATACCTGGGACTTGAGCTTAGACCTCGAACAAATAAACTTAATAAACATTTACAGAACTCTCTACTCTAAATCCACAAAACATACATTTTCTTCAGTAACACATTATATCTATCCTAAAAGTGACCACACGATTGGAAGTAAATCACTCCCCAGCAATGCATAGCATTTCATAGGTTTCAATGAAATATTGGTTGGCTGTTTGTTTTTTTCCTCCCTTATTCCTTCCTGTCTCCATTGTATAACACAATTATTAGTATAAAAGAGCTTTTCAATACCCATTTTTAGATTGCATTCTAGCCTGGGCAATAGAGCAAGATTCCTGTTCTCTCTCCCTCTTTTTCTTCTTTTTCCCTTTCTTTCATTCTCTTTCTTTTTTCTTTTCTTTCTTTCTAAAAAAAAAAAGAATCACTGGTTTACTATTCAGATCCTTTAGATAATTTTCTTCTAATTTATTTTGAGGTAACTGTGGACAGAGGTACTCTAAAGCTTCTAAAAATTTACTGTTAACAAGGTATATAATCTTGGGCAAGTCTTTAATTCCTAGTGTTACTCATAAAATGCCACTACAGAGTATTCTACCTTTAACATTCAAAAATTATCCTAATCTATTACCTGAATTTAAATCCCAGGATTCAAAAGGGTATATGCTACTCTGTTGTAACTTACATAGCAGTCACCTATTCAAATAACATGTTCATTTTTCCACCTTTTCTTCTTTACATTTTATCATTATTTCATTTCCAAGTAGCAGCCACTTGCTTTGAATATTTGATAATAACAAAATTCAATGCTTTAAAAATATTTTTCTGAATATGAGGTTTTGCACTAAGGTTTCACATATTTAAATTAGAAAAGGAAATGCTGCTTTTAATTTATGAATCTTAATACATATACAGATAGAATAACTACTCTTCTAGAGAGCCTCACTGGACCACTGTCACATTTTCTATTTATTCTTGTATCTTAAAAAAAAAAAAAAAAGAAAAGAAAAATAATACTTTTATCTTCACTTTAAGATGGTAATTTGTAAATATTTGAAATCTACAACTGGAGAGTTAAATCCATATGTATATAGGTATTGATGAAGACTGATATTATTTGTTCTCAATTCTGTCATATCATCTTTTATAGTTATTATGAATATTGTGTGCTTTTTTATGGAGGAGGGAAAGGGATTCCGTTTTGTTTTGTTTTTTGAGGCAGTCTTGCTCTGTTATCCACGCTGGAGTGCAGTGGCACGATCATGGCTCACTGCAGCCTCAACCTCTTGGGCTCAAGCAATCCTCCCACCTCAGCCTCCTGAGTAGCTGGGACCACAGGTGTGTACCAACAGGCCCAGCTAATCTTTCTTTTTTCTTTTCCTAGAGACAGGGTATCATTACATTACCCAGGCTCAACGTGTGCTTTTGTTTTATATATTCCGATGTCCTTCATATGTGGTCATTTTTTAAATCTTATTCTGCCCAAAACTTTTTCAAAAAGATCAAATATATGAAAGAAAGAATGATAAATTAACATCCATACATCACATCTAGATTCAACAGCTGTTATTATTTTATCATATTTTCTTCATCTATATTCATATGTAATTTTTCCCAAACTATCTGAATGGATGATGCAGACAAAATGACATTTTTCCCTTTCACAGTTCAATCTGCATCTCATAAGAACAATCCTGCATTCTCTTAAATAACCACAATGCTATCATCACACCCAAAAACACTAACAAAAATCTTCCCAAATCATGCTTCCCCAATTTTTCAAAAAAATAAAATAAAGTCCTTAAAGCTGTTTTTTAAAACCAGGATTTAATAAAGTCTCTTTTAATTGTAGAAAGTTTTCCTGCCTTTTATTTTCATGCCAACTTTTTAAGATCAGATAGCTCTTTTCAGTCTAGCTCCACATTGTACATTAACCTGACTGCGAAATCTACGTTTTTTTATGTACTATGCTCATTATGAGAAGGCATGGGAGTAATTTTCTAACAAATTTAAAATTATAAAACACTCATCAAAAGCCTGGGGTATACTTTATCTCCACATTTATTCACAATTATCTAAGGAAGGAAGAAAACTATCCAAAGCATTGAGCCCTTAAAATTAAATACAGTCCAAGAGAGTTACTCAATTAATTTTCTTTTCTTCTTTTTTTATTGAGACAGAGTCTTACCCCATCACCAAGGCTGGAGTGCAGTGGCTCACTGCAACCTCTGCCTCCTCAGTTCAAGTGATTCTCCTGCCTCAGCCTCCTGAGTAACTGGGATGACAGGCACCCACCACCACACCTGGCTAATTTTTGTATTTTTAGTACAGACGGGGTTTTACCATCTTGGCCAGGCTAGTGTCAAACTCCTGACCTCAGGTGATCCACCCGCCGCAGCCTCCCAAAGCGCTGGGAACAGGCATGAGCCACCACACCCAGCCTGATTAATTTTCCATAGCTATAAAAGTACTAGCATAAGAAACGAAAAAAAGTCTCAGATTGGTCATTCTAATGACTTTCAGATTACTGATAAGGATTCCAAGTCATTTATTTGATATTTACCAGCAAATGGATTCCGTAGTATCTTGGCTGACGTTGCCAATACTTTTCTTACTGCTTTGTGAAGTTCTTTTCTTGCCTGCCAGGCAATACCTAAAATGATTATAAAATTAAGTAAAACTTAGAATGTATTTTTAACACTATGCTCCAATGTTTCAAAGAAAAATGTATAAACTCCAAATTTTTTCACAAAGAAAATACAAAATAGCATCGTTGTCTTTATTGTCACTATCAATGCAACTAAAATCATTATGGAAACACAGAGCTCTCAATTCCAAAAAGAGATTGCTAAGTCAGGGAAAAGTAAAAACAAAAACACTAACTACAAAACACTAACTAAAGCTAATAAAAGTCTTCATATACAACATAGGTTTTGCAATATCCAGGAAAATGTCCTTCATGATGAGCTCACCTCAAACTGAAGTTTGGAGATACTTTACTAACAAAATTAGGTCTCGCTATACAGGTATATTATAAGCAACCACAATTATCTATGGAATTGAAACTGAAAACATGCCATAAAAGCATGTTGCAATACATGAAAGTGATGTAATAAGTAACAGCAACAGGGCAGAATGGTGGCAGATACAGGAGAGCAGCAGAGCCTGACCCACTCAAGGAACCTCATGTTAACTGGCACATTCTGGCTCACAGCGTAGGAACAGACAGCTGTGAGTCAAGCGTGTGACTCACCATGCTACCCATATTTTGACGAAAACATACTGCTCTAAAATGTCATGCTTGCCATGCAACCATATGATCACTAAAAAGGGCTTCCATGGGACCTAAATACTGAGAAGTGGAAAGTCCTAACTAGTAAAGATAGGTTTTCTAGCCTTGGTGACAGCTAATTATAAGAAATGAGTTGGCATTCAGATTTATGAATATATCCCATGAGTTTGGTTTGCATGAATACATCCCTTAAAACAGAAATATCGCTGAGCTAAATGACAAAAGCATGTTTTTTGTACTTGCTGAACTGAAGGCCAGCCTCTGTATTGATAGTCCCAATAAGGTATAGAATGCCAGGTTCAGACTGAAAATGTCAGTTAGTCTTCACTTAGTTTTAGGAGAGCCGCAAACCTAGGTTAAATACGGAAGTCCAAAATTTGGTCCTCAATTAATTCTCTAGGAACTTGGTTTTTATGGGGTTTGATGATTCTGAGACTCATTTTTAACTTCAATAACTAGCTTCCATTTTTCACAAAGAGACGATTACTTTACAATAAACTTACCATGATTTTCTCCTTTATCTAAAGAAACTGTGTGCACATATATATATGACTTCATTTTTTCTCTTTCTACAACTTGAGTATCTAATGCCAGAGCCTTCTTCAAGGCCAGAACTTCATATGTAAGAAATAAAGAACCTCTTAAAGAGAAAAGAAAAAATTCATCATAAACACACAATCCAAATATAACACAAGAGCTACTCTTCTCTATTGAGCTCATCATAGTAAACTTCTTTCTTTTTTATTGGGAAACATAACATATATACAGTAATATGCATATAACATTTATACAGTCTTGCACCACATACTGACTTTTTGTTCAAGAACAGACCTCATATACGACAGTGGTCTCATAAGATTAGAACGGAGCTAAAAAATTCCTGTCTCCTAGTGACTGAGTAGCCATCGTAACATATGACTCGCATGTTTGTGGTGATGCTATGTAAACAAATCTGTGCTGCCAGTCCTATAAAAGCCTAGTACATACAATTAGGTATAGTACATAATACTTAATAAATGATCACGTTACTGATGTATGTGTTTACTATAGCATACTTTTATTGTCTTTATTTTAGAGTGTACTCCTTCTACTTAACTATAAAGTGCCTAAGGCGGGTCCTTCGGGAGGTATCCAGAAGAAACTGTTATCACAGGAGATGACAGCTCCATGTCTGTCCCAGCCTCTGAAGAGCTTGCAGTGGGACAAGATGTGGAGGTGGAAACAGTGACATGTATGACCCTGACCCTGTGTAGGCCTAGGCTAATGGGTTTGTGCTTTCATTTTTAACAAAAACATTTTAAAAGTTTTTTTTTTTAAATTTGCTGGCACAGTAGTGAGGCCTGTAGTCTCTGCTATTCAGGAGGCTAAAGCAGGAGGATCCCTTGAGCCCAGGAGTTCAAGCCTGCAGCATGCTATGACTGCACCCATGAGCAGCCACTGCTATCCAGCCTGGGAAAGAGAGCAAGATCTCATCTCAAAAAGATTTTTTAATAGACAAAAGTTTATAGAATAAGAATATAAAGAAAATATTTTTATATAGCTATACAACGTGTTTGTGTTTTAAACGAAATATAATTACAAAGGCCAAAAAGTTTTTCAAAAATTTAAGCTTATAAGGCTAAAAAAAAAAAAATACAGTAAGCTGGGGTTAATAATTAAAACCAGGACTTCATTTATTTTTAGAGACGGGGTCTCAACTATGTTGCCCAGGCTGGCCTCAAACTTCTGGGTTCATGTTATCCTCCCACCTCAGCCTCCCGAACAGCTGGGACTACAGGCACATACCACTGCACCCAGCTAGGCTAATTTATTATTAAAGAAAAAAACATTGTTTTATAAATGTATTGTAGCTGGGTGCAGTGGTGTGTGCCTGTAGTCCCAGTTAGTTACAAGGGTGAGGCAGGAGGATCACTTGAGTCCAGGAGTTCAAGGCCAGCCTAAGCAACATAGTGAGACTCTGTCTTTAAAAAAAAAAAAAAACACAAAACAAAGTTTAGTCAGGCACGGTGGTTCACACCTGTTATCCCAGCATTTTGGGAGGCTGAGGCGGGAGAATCACCTGAGGTCAGGAGTTTGAGACCGGCCTTGCCAACATGGCAAAACCACATCTCTACTAAAAATACAAAAATTAGCCAGGCGTGGTGGCAAGCGCCTGCAATCCCAGTTACTCAGGAGGCTGAAACAGGAGAATTGCTTGAACCCCAGAGGCAGAGGTTGCAGTGAGACAAGATCACATCACTACACTCCAGCCTGGGTGAGGGAGCAAGACTCCACCTCAAAAAAAAAAAAGTTTCATGTAGCTTAAGTACACAGTGTTGATAAAGTCTACAGCAGTGTACAGTAATGTCTGAGGCCCTCACGTTCACTCACTACTCCCTCACCCACAGCAACTCCCAGTCCTGTAAGCTCCATTCATGGTAAGTGCCCTATATAAGTGTACCATTTTAAATTTTTTTTACTGTACCTTTTTTTGTTTGGATATGTTTAGGTACACAAATACTTACCATTGTGTTGTAATTGCCTACAGTGTTCAGCACAGTCACATGCAGTACAGGTTTGGAGCCTGGGAGCAATAGGCTGTCCCATACAGCCTAGGTGTGTAGCAGGCTCTACCATCTAGGTTTGTGCAAGTGTATTCTGTGATGATTGCACAACAATGAAATCAGCTAACAACACATTACTCAGAATATATCCCCATTATTGATACAACTGTATATGCACATATACATGTATATACACATTTTGGTTTACAAATAATAATAAATAGCTGCATAATCATACCCAGATAAGAAACAGAATGTTAACAGTACTCTAGAAGCCCACAGTGTGTCTCTCCCTGATAATGACCTGTTCTCATTTCTATAAATTTATTCTGATTTTCATTATAACAATGTGCTTTTCTTTCGAGTTTTACCACCTATACGTCCATCCTTAAACAACAGAGCTTAGTTTTGCCTGTTTTTGAAATGCATATCAATGGACTCACACTACATGAATTCAGCCTTGTGTTTGTGTGATTCATCCATGTTGTTGAATGTATAATGTATTTCCTTAACTTAGATTTTCCTATAGGATGCAATTATCCATTGCACGGATGGATATACTACAACTTACTTATTCACTCTTCCATAGATGGGCATTGAGAACATTTCTAGTTTGAGTCTATTACAACAATGCTATTACGTATCTTTTTTTTTTTTTTTTTTTGAGACAGAGTCTCGCTCTGTCACCAGGTGCCAGGCTGGAGTGTAGTGGCACGATCTCAGCTCACTGCAACCTCTACCTCCCAGGTTCAAGCAATTCTCCTGCCTCAGCCTCCCAAGTAGCTGGGACTACAGACACACGCCACCACGCCCAGCTAATGTTTGTATTTTTTAGTAGAGACAGGGTTTGGTTTCACTATGTTGGCCAGGATGATCCTGATCTCTTGACCTTGTGATCCGCCTGCCTCGGCCTCCCAAAGTGCTGGGATTACAGGCATGAGCCACCACGCCCGGCCACTGTTATGTATCTTACACATCTCGGCCGGGTCCAGTGGCTCATGCCTGTAATCCCCGCTCTGGGAGGCTGAGGTGAGTGAATCACAAGGTCAGGAGTTCGAGACCAGACTGGCCAACATAGTGAAACCCCGTCTCTTAAAAAAAAAAAAAAAAAAAAAAAAGACATATCTTATATATCTGTACTGTGTATACCCATATATGTTCCAAGGTACATATGTAGAATTACATACCTTCTGATAGTATACATCTTCAATTTTGCTAGATAATGACAAACTTTTTGCAAAAAGATTAGCCAATGTGTACTCCCATCATCCGCATATGAAAGTTTCTCCTTTCCTAAGAGCAATACCTGAAGTTAACTTTTAAATGTTGTTTGTTGCGTATCTCAAAATGAAGATTTCTTTTTTCCTAATCAGATTGACAATACACTCCCTAAATCCTGACATAGAGGTTGTACTCTGGATTCAGAGCTTAGCAACATTGTTTTCCTACACCTTCTGACCTTTGGTTTCCACCCTCCAGCAAGCAGGTGAAACAAAGTTCAGACCCTGGCGGCACCAGAGGAACACAAAGAAGACTCTTCAGAATCCTCTGCTCTTGGCCAGGGGTGGTGGCTCAGGCCTGTAATCGCAGTACTTTAGAAGGCCAAGGCAGGCAGATCACCAGAGCTCAGGAGTTCAGGACTACCCTGGGCAACATGGCGAGATCCCGTCTCTACTAAAAATGCAAAAAAAAAAAAAAAGGCAGGTGTGGTGGTGCACACCTGTGGTCCAGCTATTTAGGAGGCTGAGGTGGAAAGATCACCTGAACCTGGCAGGCAGAGGCTGCAGTGAGTGGACATCACACCACTGCACACTCTAGCCTGGGTGACACAGTAAGACCCTATCTCAAAAAAAGAAAAAGAATCCTCTGCTCTCTTGAAGATGTATCTGAACAGCCAAAAAAAGGGATAAATGAATTCAGTACTTTTATCATGTTTTCCATGAAAGACAAAATTATTTATTGTAATAAAAACTGTAATTTTCACTATATCCTGAATATAATTGTGAGCTAGACAAACTGCATTACAGAAAAGGGTACGTATACATTTATCCTTTGGCCAGAATGAGTCAAAGGGAGAAATTATCTAAATATATTTTGCCTTACATTACAATGTCATAGAGAAATGTATGCATTTGGATAAAATGCCAAATATATCTCTTTTATCATTTTAGCATCTAAGAGCTAATTTTATATTTGTACTAGTAAAAAAAGTGTTAACAAATACAGTACAATGGTATTACATATATATTCCTCCCCCTAAAAAAAAAACCAAAAGGAGGAATATGAAAACTAACAGTTTGCTGAAACAGGGTCACGGCATTCATCACCCATGTGTTCCTGAGGGAACATCAGATGGGAGATATCGGTCTGCTGGTGTTCTCAGTCAGCCTCAAATTCCTTTCATGTGAGTTTTACGGTGATTTCAGGGATTTTCCGAAATACTTTTGACTATAGTAATTTGCACCTTTTTCGCCCACTTTAGAAACTAATACACAACATGACTCTGTGTCACAGCTAAGTGAGTGCCTGATATGAGTGTGTCAAAGTGCTTTTCTCCCATCAGCAGTGCCAGGCAGGCAGAGTTCCTGGTACACAGCTGGCTCCAAGAGAAAGCACTCCTCAGAAGGTAAGGAAATCATCATGACAACATTTAAGTGGTGGAAGCAGTGATTAAATCCACCAGTCTAATTCCAAAATCTATACCCTTTGAATACCCATGCAACCTGTAAGTCACTTCCATTGAGATTTCGAATAGAGTATAACGAAGCCAATTAATATTCCACAGTTGACAACTTACCCTAAAATAAGTGATCCAGTAAACTTTATTATATTTCCTTCAAAAGAAAAAAAGTCAATGTGATGAATTTCATTTTTTAAAGTGTGACAGGAAATAGGCAACAGAGTAATTCTCTACCTATATCACATATTATCAGATGAGAAGTCATTATTTTTCTACTACCATAATCAGTTGCTATCAATAAATGGTCTCCTATCCTCAAACACACCAATCAATTAAGCACTGAGTGCAAATATAATGTATACTGATGACATTTCATACTCATTCTCCCCTTTCTTCAATTCCTAGCCCCTGTTCCACTACTGATGCTGGTAGGACTACAGGTCTTCCACCAAATGCAACATGCAGGCAACTCACTTGTCTTCTGACCCCTTTTAGTTAACAATTAAATAAAAGAATGGGAAGCATTGTCCCTATCACTACTAGTACTATACTGAAGGATTATATTGTCAAGTGGGGACACAAAAGAATGTTTTCTAAAGTAATTATGTTATAATTGATGGTAAGGTACAGATGTAGGTAGCCTCATTTAAAATGGAGATTAGGTCAGGTGCGGTGGCTCACGCCTGTAATCTCACCATTTTGAGAGGACAAGGCGAGCGAATCATCTGAGGTCAGGAGTTCAAGACTAGCCTGGCCAACACAGTGAAACCCTGTTTCTACTTTAAAAAAAAAAAAAAAAAAAAAAAAATTAGCCGGGCATGGTGGCCAGCACCTGTAATCCCAGCTACTCAGGTGGCTGAGGCAGGAGAATTGCTTGAACCAGGGAGATGGAGACTGCAGTGAGCCAAGATCACGCCACTGCACTCCAGCCTGGGTGACAGAGCAAGACTCCATCTAAAAATAAATAAATTAAATTAAAATATAATATAATATAATATAAAAGAGATTATATTCTACAAGTTTATTTATAAATGTTTGTTTGGGTCTTGGAAAACTTTTTTCATACTAAAAAATTCCTGTGGCAGACACTGCTAATTGCTTGCCCAATACACATACCCTTTAATCCTTACAAATATGCAATCTGACTGCCACCTAAAAATAATCAAATTCCTAGAGAAGTCTGTAGCTAGGGCTAACTGTGTAACACAATTGTAGCCAATTGGATATAGATGCAAGTCTACAGAGGCGGATCCCTCCCCACATAAAAAGACAAAGCCTCAAGATGGTTTTTGGCCCTCTGCTTCTTGATGCCAAAGGATTCAGCAACCATCTTGCGACCATGAGGACAATAAAGAGAATGGAACAGGAAGACAAGAAGATTGCTAAACTGCAAATTTCTGCCCTAAACTGTCTCCACCTTGACTTATTATGATATAAGAAGAATGAAAACCATATTAAGCCACTGGACTCAAGTTTCTATTGCATGCACCGAGCACAACCTTAACTGACATGGTACTCATGATGACTAGGTACTAAGGATAGCCCACAAAAATCTATTTT